>JAQQSV010000239.1:12506-88180 GCA_028646515.1 Pseudochirops corinnae
TTACAACCCTTCTATACAACCAGACTAATGTCCAATGTGAAAGTATTTGAAGATCCTATACTTGATTGCATGCCGCCATGGGGTGGGAGGGGAGAAAATCTGAGATTATGGAACTGAATCTTGTAAACTAAAAGTAAATAAACAAATCAATTAAAAATTTCTTTAAAAAGCAGGAAATTTCCCAAAATTAACTAAATCACATATGATCTATCTTCTTAGATTTTCTGGCTTCCTTTATACTTCTTTTTTTTTTTTTTTTTTGTTAAATGTATCACAAAGTAGTGGAAATGTTTCTGTTTACCCAAATCTTTCTATGAGACTTATGTCCATGTTTTCAGTAAATAGCAAAATGCAGTGGCGAAAATAAATGGCTCTGGATAGCATACCTATGAATATTTCAGCTCTCTAGTCCAACACTGAACTGAGAAGAAGACAACATGGAGAATAATGTGTAATACAAGCTCATTTCCATCTTTAATTATTTAAATGCCCCACAGGACCATAGAGTCCTGGGTCTAGAAATTGCTCCTTTACCCTGTTGCCTTCTAGCTGGTTTCTGGGTACTATGTTATGCCCAGATGAAGTACCTGCTAAAGTTTCAGACCATAGGCTTCCTCTCTTGACTCTAAATTTCTTTCTATCTACTTTCCTTTTACATTGTTCTCCTTACTTCTGGATGACAGCTCCCCAAGTTTACTAGGCTTTGGGATATTCGTAATAAGACTAATTAATTTATACTGATTTGAGGTTCACAAAGTGCTTTACATCTGTTATCTCATTTGTTTTCCACAAATACTGTGCAACAAGTGCCTTATTTTTGCCATTTTACATATGAGGAAACTGAGCCTGAGATGGGGTAAGTGATTTGCTAAGGGTTACACAATTAATGAGTATGAAAAACAGGATTTAAACTTAGGTCTTTCCAACTCTAAGTTCAACACTCCAGCCAATATGGGACCTACACGTGTTTTGCTTTGTCTTCATAGACCAGGACCCAAGTCAAGAGAACATCGGTTTCTCAGAGATTATTTAGTGGGATTAAAGGGGATCTAAAAATCTATGTAACAATATACATCTTTTGCCCACCTTTACTTTGAAATAATTGTGGAACTTTCCCTTCTTTGAAGATAGATTATTCTTTCAAAGCATGAGTTAACAGTAAAGAGAAGATTAGGGAGAGGGTAGGGCTTAGGGGGAATGCTAATGATTTCAGCTTTGGACATGTTGAGTTTAAAATGTTAAATTTATTGATCCAACCAATAGTCTGGAAGCTTATACTTGCCCCCATTCATTCTGTGAGTGATATGGACTGATTTGCATAGGTCTGGGTAAGTGACTAATGGGAATTTAGAAATGATCATTCCCCATTCACAGACAAGTACAAGGAATTTTCCAAAGATATCTGTAGTCTCATGGAAATCTCTGTTTCTTTCAGGTGTCAAAATAGGTACATTAAATATGATAATGTACTTTTAAGTATGATAATATACATTAAGTATGATATACAGTTTTGCTTTCCTGCCTATAAACCTGAGGTAGGAGAATAAGTTGACTGGAGCTGTGCTGAAGTATGTGAAGTCTAGTCTCTAGAGCAGTGGTTCTCAACCTTCCTAATGCCGTGACCCTTTAATACTTGTATATGGGCGTATCTGCATGTGGGTGGACTGACCTGGAAACAGATAGAGAAGCAGTGTCTCGGTTCCTAAGACCATTGGAAATATGTGTTTTTCAATGGTCTTAGGTGACCCCCAAAGGGGTCACAACCCACAGGTTGAGAACCGCTGCTCTAGAGGATTCCTGTTTGCCCAGGGCTACACTGAAGCAGATGGTAGTTCTCAGAGCTGGAGTCTGCCTGTTCCCCCTGACTATGCTATGGCATGTGTGGGGTCCTGATGTTGGCATTTGCCTGCTCCATCACACTGGCACTAGGTATCTCCCACTGGTTTGCTGAGGTGGAGCTTGCTGCTGGCTTGCTGAGATGCTCTCTGTCCTAGACTGCACTCCCCTTTTACCCGAGTGAAATGGACCTTTCCTGTTGACCTTCACAGTCTTCTGAACTACAATATTGCTCCACCCCATCTTTCTTCTACCTCTGCTGTTCAAGGATTTGTTCTGGGGTGATATTCTGAGGTTGTTTGAAGGTGAATATGGGAAAGCTACAGCGATTTACTGCTTACTCTGCCATCTTGGCTACATGAAGTATGAGCCCAGGAGAAGTTGAAAGGGAAAAAAGTACTTACTCTTTCCCAGACTGCCACTTTTGTAATGTGGGTACACCTTTTGGAAATTATACTTTAAAATTCCTAATAAATCCAAACCGTAATCTTATCTTTCTTGGTTTATCTCAACCCCCAGCCAGGAGAAAGCCTGGGATTTTGGAACCAAGGCTCACACCTCTGTCCTTTCTGTATTTTTATATACCTTTATCCTAATACTCTTCTTCCCTCCCATAGTCTCTTCTTTGCAAATAAAATAACACAGATATCAGGAATGACTAGATAGGTTGGACTTAACTAGCCAGCAAAAAAATTTTAAGACTAATTAAATACAAATTTTAAAATTTATAATTCTAATTAATCAATTTTGTATTTTAATTTATTTAATTTTAATTATTCAAATTATTACTTATTAATATTATAATGTAATATATTAATTATAATAATTTAAATCTTGAATTTTAAATAGAGTAAGTTTTGATGTTAGCTTTTGCCTTACTTGGGCAGAAGAAGGGGAAGGCAAAAGAAGCTATTTCGCAGTTAGGTACCAATTTACCCAGGTGAGAAATCAGCTACCACTGTCCCATTCCTGCTGCTAAAAGTGAAGACAGCCCAGGGTTCTACCCGTAGCTCCATGGGGTGCTGTGGCCAGGACTTTGGAAGTGATCTAACAATTTACTGCACCTCAGTACTGAGATAGATGCCCCCAAAGACTTCTGTGCCTCAAATACATGGACTGCCAATATAGAATCACATGGCATCTGCTTTTCCATCTCCCCACATCCCCGAAATGTTATTGTAACACTGTTTCTTCCCAATCTAGCTGCTTCTGCCATGTTCAGTTGTAATACTCCCAACATGGTAAAAGTGAATTCCAATGCTTGCATACCACCCCCTAACTCCCACATCCTCTAAAGTTTGTGATACTTTCAGTCCCTTCCAGGTAGTCAAGAAAAATATTATCTGTCTGAGACTATAGCTCCCAGAAACCCATACTTCCAGGCTATGAATGACCCTTTCTGCCTGCCTCCAGGGGTATATCTCAAACGGAGATTACAGATATACAATGTTTTATAAACCTTAAAACTTTAACTAAATCATAATTATCATCAGCATTAGGATCACTTCATCTGTCTGTTAATCCCCTAATATAAAGACCACTAAAGGACCATGTATGGAAGTTCAGTGGGATAAAAAAGAGGCAAGGTGTCCTGGTTCACAATTATTTTTATCTCCTATGACCACAGTTGAGTTGTCCCTACACACGTTAAATCCATATGAGCTATAGAAGATGCCCTTTGTTACCAATATTCTTAGTGTATGAATACATCCCTGGAGTGGACTAAGCCTGAATAAAAGGAAAAAGTAGGAGGTCAAAGTTGAGGATGGAATTAGCTACAATGTTCCGGAAAGATAATTAATTTATTCATGCAACAGTCATGTCTGTAGTATGATGCAAAGAGACAGCGTTCTTACAAAGACAAAACGTAATTGACATTTAAATTTTGTTGATAGAAAAGGTGTTGGGGAAAAGAGAATGAATAAATATTATTTTAGTTGTTTAAGTTCTTAGTCCATCAATCAAAATTTCTACCCTAGAGAATTATTTTCAACTATAGACATGAGAGGGACAGAATCTTGTTTCCCCAGGATAAAATCTAATTCTAAAAAGTCTTCAAAATGATGACAACTCTACAGGTAACACAGTGCAATTTTCGGAGAAGATAAGACATATTTCAAAACCTGTAAGCTCTTAGCCAGCCAGCCAATCTTTACTAAGAATCAGAGGAGAAGAAGATAGCAAGACGCATTTTCCTAAAATTTACTGATATATTCTGGAAATAATATTTGGTTCTCAGCTAGGGGAGTATGATGTGTCTCAGGCTCTTAGCCAAAAACAAAGAATTTCTAAAAGGTTCAACTGATACATTTTTTGTTGTTTTTCAGAAATTTTCCATTTTTTCCTGACTCTTTGTGATGGGATTTTCTTGGCAAAGATACCAGAGTGGTTTGCCATTTCCTTCTACAGCTCATTTTACAGATGAGGAAATTGAGGCAGACAGGATTAAGTGACTTGCTGAGGATCACACAGCTAGTAGATTTTTGAGGCCAGATTTGAATTCAGAAGGGTAAACATTCCTAGCTCTAGGCATGTCACTTTGTTTATTGTATCACCTACCTACCTGATAGATTATTAGTGTTTAATAATATCTTAAGAATTTGAAAAGAAAACAAAAGGAATCAGGGGACAAACCATCATGGTATAACTGAATACTTAATGAATAATAACACTTTCATGGGTTTTCTTATTTTGTTTCCATTTAGGCAGATAAGCTGTGTGCCAAAATAACATCTCCCTTCATATTCCAAACTACACATTGGTCTCTTCTTTAACTGGATGTATATGATTAGGTGAAAATATCTTGGTGAAGTACGGAGACGCATGGTTTCCCCATCACTGGAGATCATCAAATGGAGGCTAAATTATCACTCTTCATGGATATTGTAGAAGAGATTTCTGTTTAGATGTAAGTTGGACAAAATAACCTTTGGGGTCACTTTTTGCTAATTCTGCATCATAGACGACCTAATAATGGATTACCTGTATCAATAAACCAATTAACGAAAAGAGCAGACAATCAAAAAGTATTTATTAAATACTATGTTCCAGGTACACTGTATACACACACACAGATGTATGTGTACAAATACATACATATGTAAGTGCACACACATGTAAATTTACACACATACAAGGAAAGTTGGGAGTTCATGGCCCTCCCCTCCAAACTGAAATGCAGAGGGTAGTGAGGTAGAATACCAAAGTTGATAAGATTTGACAGAGTGATGAGGCTAGCCCAGTAGTTAGCTTCCTGGGTCATGGTGGAAAAAGTTAGTCAGAGAAGTCTCAAAGTAATGCAGTCAGGTGAGAAACTACTCTCTTCTGGTTCTCCTTTTTGTCTGATTATTCACTATTATTCACTATTATTCTGCTTTCAGGGGACCATCATCCACCAATGACCTTCCAGTCATGGGTATCCTTCATGCTTCTGTCTTGGAACATTTCTTCTCATTTTAGACATTTTGATGATCTTATCAAATCCCATAGATTGAATGATCCTCGTTATGCAGATGGCTCCAAAATTTATATACATATAAAGGCATGTATACATACATGCATAATATACAGATGGACATGCAGTCCCCTCCTCATAGAAATATAATCCCCCTGCTGAGTTCAACTTTCAACCCTCCAACTACCTGGTATATTTTTTTTCACCTGAATGTGGTATCTAAAATGGAATTTAGCATCTACTGAAACCTGCTTCTTCTCCAAACTTCCTTATTTATATTAAGTACCCTATGATCCTTTCATTAAGTTAGATCTGTGGTCTCAGTATCCTCCTGGATTCTTCCTTCTCTCTCACCAAGCCTTACCAGCTATACTACCCTACACAAGTCACTTAACTCTGTTTGCCTCAATTCTTTCATCTGTAAAATGAGCTGGAGAAGGAAGTGGCAAACCACTCCAATATTTTTGCCACGAAAACCACAGAGACTTGGACATGATTGAAATGACTGAACAACATCTATTTTGAGAGCAATTTGCTTAATCAAATGAAGCTATAGGAATTGATAAGATCAGTCAAGCAGAGAGTATAGAGAAAAAAAAAGAGGAGGACAGACGATGGGACAATACCCTTATTTAAGGGGCAGGCTGAGACTAAAGGGATTATTTCCTCATAATAAGATATAGAACATCAAATTACTATAAAATACATGAGCTTTCCTTATTCCCCCATTCTTCAGAGATTAAATTATTGCATCACACAGAGACATGTACCAGAAAAAAAGGCTAAGTGGCATGGTGGGGTTATTACAAAGCTTCAATCTATAACAGACAGGGAATTATTAAAGAGATTGAGAGTATTGGATACCATTCAAGAAATGTGTAAGTAAAAAAGATGGGCTGCTCATGTGGCTAAAGCTAGGGATAAATAGTGTACAGCCATTTGCTCCATTGCTACCTTTGTGATGTTGGAATAATAAAAGAAGATCCTTGTGGCAACCTTATGAGAGAACATGGCTAAGATTTGAAAAGTAATGTGTGGATGTAAGTGATTGTGATCTGCATAGCTGGAGGGAATACCTACATTACTGAAAGAGATAAATTAGAGTATACATAAAACATAGCATAGAAGGTCAAACTAGAAAAGATTTGACAATCATCTAGTCCCATCTCTTCATTTTGCAGCTAAGGAAACTGAGACCTAGAGAACTGAGGATTTTGCCAACATAATAAAGAAGTAGTGATGAGGTACAGGCTCTGGGAACTCCCTTGAATCTTCCCACTTGATGAGGCATTTGCCTGAAGCCATAAACCTTTCTTTATAGCTAGGCCTAAATCCCTGTTACTCTTAACCTAGCCTAGCCCTCCATTGTCCACATACTTCCCACCCTTGATCCTATCAAAATATCTATACCCAAATCTGTTACCCTTAAACTAGTCTAGCTCTTCATTATCTGTTATCTCCAAGTAGCCTTCAGCTATTTCTCACCATTTTTTATTTTTATTTTTTATTAACTTTTGTTTATTTTTACTTTACATCATTCATTTCCATGAGATTTTGAGTTACAAATTTTCTCCCCATCTTTCCCCTACCCACCAACCCAAAACAGCGATCCCACTGTATATCCCCTTCCCCAATCTGCTATCTCCAATATCCTCCCCCATCACCCCTCTGATTTTCTGGTAGGGCAAGATGGATCTCCCTACCCCAGTGCCTGTATATCTTATTACCCATTTGATTTTACAACTTTAAATTTCAGATTCTTTTCCTTCCTCCCTCATCATGAATCCCCACTGGAAAGACAAGCAATTCAATGCAAGCCACATATGTGTAGTTACACAGAACATCTCCACAATGGACATATTTTAAAAGACTGACTGTATTTCCCTCCTTCCAATTCCTCCCTCCACTTGTTGTATTCTCTTCTTTGTCCCTGGCCCTTTACAGAAGTGTGTGCTTCTAACAGCCATCCCCCCCCAACCTGTCTTCCCTTCCATTGTCCTCCCTCTCATCCCCTTCCCCCCTACTCTCCTGTAGGGCAAGATACTCAGTTTAGAGTGTATGTCATTCCTTCCTTAAGCCAAATTCAATGACAGTAAAGATGACCGATTCCCTTTTGCCTTCCTGTTCTTCTCCTCCATTGTAACGGTTATCCCTTGCCTCTTCTATATGAAATGATTAACCCCATTCTGTCTCTCTCTGGCTCCTCTCATTCTATTCCTCTCCCAGTTTTCAGTTTCACCTTTTAAAATATCATCCCTTCCTATTCAACTGATCCTGTGCCCTCTGTCTATGTACACATATATACAGACACTCACATATGTATTTCTATCCATATATACCCTCCTATATAAACATATGTGTATGTATACATATATATGCTTTTATATTCCCTTCACCTATCCTCATACTGAGAAAAGTTTCATAAGTTAAAATCATCATTTTTTCCATGTTGGCATTTAAATAGTTCAACTTTGATAAGTTCCTTATGAGTCCTTTTCCATGTTTACCTTCTCATGCTTCTTGTATTTGAATGTCAATTTTTCTATTCAGTTCTAGTTTTTTTCTTCAAGAGTGCTTGAAAATCTTCCACCTCATTGAATTACAGTATTTTCCACTGGAACATTATTCTCAATTTTGCTGGATAGGTAATTCTTGGTTTTAATCCTAACACCCTTGATCTCCAGAATATCATATTCCAGACCATTTGATCCCTTAATGTAGCAGCTGTTAGATCCTGGGTCATCCTGATTGTGTTTCCACAGTTTTCAAATTTTTTCTCCTTGGCAGCTTGTAATATTTTTTCTTTGATCTGGGAAATAAGGAACCGGGCTATAACATTCCTAGTTTTCTTTTGGAGATCTTTTTCAAGAGGTGATCGGTGAATTCTTTCAAGTTCTATTTTGCCCTCTGGTTCTAAAATACGTGTGCAATTTTCCTTGAGAATTTCTTGAAGGATGCTTTCTAAGTTCTTTTTTTGATCATGGCTTTCAGGTAGTCCAATAATTTTTAAATTGTCTCTCCTGGATTTATTTTCCAGGTCAGTGGTTTTTTTCAATGAGATATTTCATGTATTTATTTGGATCTGTTTAATAGTATCTTGATTTCTCATAAAGTCATTTGCTTTCATTTGGTCCACTCTAATTCTGAAGGAATTATTCTCTTAATTGAGCTTTTGAGATTCTTTTTCCATCTGGGAAATTTGGCTTTTTAAGGTATTCTTCTCCTCATTGGTTTTTTGGGCCTCTTTTGCATTTGAGTTAATCTATTTTTTAAGGTGTTATTTGCTTCAGTCAGGTTGTTGACTCTCTTTTCATGATTTTCTTGCATCATTCTCATTTCTCTTCCCAATTTTTCCTCGACTTCTCTTATTAGGTTTTCAAAATCCTTCTTAAGCTCCTCTATGGCTTGTAAGCAGTTTATATTTTTCTTGGAAGCTTTTGGTGTTGGAGTTCTGGCTGTATTGCCTTCCTTCTGTTTCATGCTTTGATACATTTCTTCCCAAAAAAAGGAACCTAAAGTTGGATGGCTGTACTTCCTTTGCCTGTTCATGTTGCCAGTCAATTAACTTGACTTTTGAGCTCTTTGCCACAGCTGGAAAGTACAGTAGTTTATTAGTCAAGAGACTTGGATTCTAATCCTAGATCTATCTTACGACCTTGGGCACATCTCTGATTTTGTTTATTTGTTTCCCTTATCCATAAAATGAAGAGATTGAATAAAATGCTTCTTAAGACCCCTCTGACTCTAGATTATTGTTTGTTTTCTTTTTTTTTTTCTGCTTCCAGAGGGGAGAGCTTTGTCCCAAATTGCTAGGGTTTTCACAGCTGCTGGAGCTATTAAGAGGCTGCCTTCTCTGCAGCCCCCTCCAGCTTTGGCTCACTGGTCACACACATCACAACCACCACCCAAGACCACAATCCTGATCCAGGCAGGTTAAGGCAAGAGCACTTAGCCTCTGAATGATTGCTTGGCCCCCCTGAAATCTGCAGGCTGCAAGCTCTGAAGTAGCCACATGGAGGTGCCTGCAGGGCTGCTGCTTCCACTGCTTTCTTGCCCTGGGGGCAGACAGCCAGATCCACTTCTTTCCCCCAAATTTAACCAAGTTTCACTGACCTTGCACTTTGTCCTTGCCTCTTATGGGTTGATAATTCTGGAAACTGCCTCAGCTACTCGTGATCTACTCTCCCGAGTGCTCCAGCCACAGCTTTTCCAGGCTGCTCTGGGGCTAAAGCCTCAGTTTCAGGTCAGGCTTGGCTCGGCTCCCAGTGTGCTTCTGTGAACCCTTCCTGTCTGCCTGCTGGGCTGCCTTCAGTGGGAGCTTTGTTTCTCTGTCATTTTATGAGTTCTGGAGCTCTAAAATTTGTTTAGAGTCATATTTTATTGGTATTTGAAGTGGTTATGGGGGGAGCTCATGGAGTTCTCCTGCTTCTATGCCGCCATCTTGACTCTGCCCCACTATTTCCCACCCTTAATTCCTTTTCTGTTCTCTGACCTCAGGTCCTCCTTAGACTCTTCCTTAAGACCTTCCCCAAACACCTCTTCTAGAGCAGCCCTAGATCCCTCCCACAGTCTTTCTGTACATAAGATTCATCTTGCCTCCATGTAGGGGCAGAGATTCAATCTAGCTCAGACTCACTCTGTGTCAGATTTTCTGGCCTGCTTGTCCTATAAAAGCATCACAAATACTTAGGCTCCTTGAGAGTTTACCCATTATGGCAAATCTTTAATAAACTTTGTTTTACTTTGCCAGAGAAAAGCCTTGAGTCAAATTCACTTGGCAGGACCCAGGGAGTTGGTATTTTGGGGTCTTGAACACCCGTAACCCCCAACATTTAGAAGCAGAGTCAACCTTCAAATCTTTGTCATTTACTGTGTGTCACTCCATGTTCTGCATATAGGTGATTGTATTCATATTACAAACATGATTTGCTTTAGATGGTTGGAGGTTCCTAAAGGTGGTTTGTTTTGGTGTTTCAACCTGGTGATTTGCAGTCATCTTGAGGTGCTTACTTTCTAAAAATGGTCATGTATTCTGTATACTCCTTCACCTGTAAACTTCCACTTAGAAGATTAGTTCACAGAACAGTGATACTCCAAGGCAAAATCAGTCTTCCAACTTATGAAGATAACTGCATAGAATACAGCTGGCATTTTGCATTATTTAGTAGACACAGAGACTAAATTTAGTTGATTTTACAGATGGTTCATTGACAGTTAATGAGGATATGAAACCTAAAATGTGTCTTTGTCCTTTCCTTAAGGTGCAAGGCAAATTATGGAGAGAAGCAAAAGGAAAGGGAGGGGAAGGAAAAAGTGAAGAGAGAAGGGAAGTGAGGGATGAAAGAATGTTAAGGGAAAGGGAGAGGATGGGCAGGAACATCTTTTTAGATAATTGGCTTTCTGGTGGAAAGTATAGTAGTCTATTAGTCAAGAGACTCAGATTCTAATCCTAGATCTATCCTATGACCTTGGGCACATCTCTGATTTTGTTTATTTGTTTCCCTTATCTGTAAAATGAAGAGATTGAATAAAATGCTTCTTAAGACCCCTCTGACTCTAGATTATTGTTTCTTTTTTATGTTTTTAAGTAAGAATCTGACTAAATACATTCATATACCCTTGTATCATGTACAATCACTCTTATATTAGTAATGAAATAAGATACTCTGCCAAAACTCTTAAAAACTAGATATTGGAAACAAAAAAAAAATTTAGTGGTTGATGATGTCCTTAAAAACTTGTGACTTTGTTTTTAGAAACTAAATTTTAAAATGTCTGTTAGATATGAAGTTTGCTGGATCAGGGCAATGGAAAATAGAGCAACTACCAGAAGTGCCCTGACAAAGAAGCCTAGAATGTGACAAGATTGTTTTGATGAGGGATGCTTTTCTACTTTGATTGAATACCGAGATCCTTATTACCTAGTCTCTCTGAGTCATTCCAAATTATCTTCAATGAAGTCATGATTTATTTAGGGCCACCAGGGAAAGAACTAGACTGACTCCCTTTACACCTGGGTATCTGAATGGATAGTTAGAGGAGAAACTGACATATTCCTTGAAGAGGGGCTTTCTTTAAAGTGGGTCTTGGAGGGCATAGTGGCAACAGCAGACTGGGTATAGTGTGAGTAGAACAGACAATCTATGTTTAAATGAAGTCAGAGAAGTGATGATCTAGAATAGTAATTGGACCTCTTTGAGTGATAGTGGGGGAGTAGAATGGGAATTTGGAAGATTAAAATAAGTACTATGAAAGAAAGGGTTTGTACAGAAAAGTGACTGGTTCCTCAAGCCACTTGCCATCCATGTGGTCTACAAATGGACTTTCACTTGTCAGAGCATCGTGTCTGAATCTCTTACTTTTCCTAAGATATTCTAGTTCAGTGGTTCTCAGCCTTCCTAATGCCCGACACTTCAATCCTCATATATAGGCATATCTGCAAGTGGGCGGACCCGCCTGGAGAGGGATATAGGAGCGGTGTCTCGGTTCCTAAGACCATCGGAAATATGTGTTTTCAATGGTCTTAGGCGACCCCAAAGGGTTAGTGACCCACAGGTTGAGAACTGCTGTTCTACTTTACGTCACACTTATACATACACATACTAGTAGAATGAAAGCTCCATAAGGGTAGTGCCTGTGCCATTTCTTGTGGTATTAGCTAAAGTGCTCAAAAATAAGAGGTCCTTCAGAAAATGCAGAATTGAACTAGTAATTCCAGAAGTGAATGGACCATAATCAGTGGAATGAGCATATAAAAAAATATCAGGTTATAGGCCACCATTAATTGGGATTTGTTGCCATCTGCTAAGTGGAAAGAATACCCACATCTTTGACGTTACACACCCATCTGAGTATACATAAAGTATACCATACAATTTAGAGCTGGAAGAGATTTCATAATCATTTATTCCCCCCTCTTTATTTAACAGCCTTAACAAAAGTAACTAAGGCATTCCAAATAATGAGTGGGAGAAAGATCATCAATGGGATTTATTCAGGGAATAAGTTTCCGCCATACATTGTGAGTATGGGATGATGCATACTATGCTAAATATGGTCTAGATATTGGTTGGTTTCAGTTTTAGGTTTTGTTTTTTTTTTTTTGTTATAAGGTTATAAGGGTTAGCTTTGAAATCAGGAAGACCTGGATTCAAATACTGCCTCAAACAATTACTAGGTGTGAAATTCTTGGTAAATGACTAGACTGCTCTCTTCTTCAGTTTCCCCATCTGTAAAATGAGAGGAGGTCAGATTTCAGAGTCTCTAAAGTCCAGTTCAACTCTAAATCTATAAGGACATGAAAACTTACCAGGATAGGGGATATCACTTGAAATAATTATGATGTAAATAAAATGGGGGAGTCAAGAAAAAAGTTTTTAGAAAAAAGAAAGAAAATGGAGATTTTTTTTTCGCATCTTCACCTTATCTCTTTCCTATCAGGACATAGGTATCTTGTTACTTATTTCTCTCATTCTTCAGTTTCTGGGAGCAAGTTAGTTAAGTTGTATGATTGCTGTGGATAGACGATGCCTCGATGTGTGTAGTTTTCTGTGAATTTTAAGTCCTAATTCAGCTAACTTCTTGTAGATGAGACTGTTAGAAAATTTGCCACAGTGCCTGGCACATAGTAGGTATTTAATACATGTTTACTGATTGACAGACTGTCTGCCCTTACAGTCTCAGTCAGATCAAAGGGAAGACCATGACCTTTACTCTGATTTCTGACCTTTCACAATTAAAAAAAGAATCTGTATAGACTAAAGTATTTTACTTGTAGTTTGAAAAAATAAATTCTCTTTTGAATAGTGAAACCTCATATTTACATAGGGGTTATCATGCTTTTCAGTCTTGTATCTCATTTGATTCTCAAGACCAGCCCTGTGAAGTAGATAGTACAAATGAATTCTCATTTTACAAATGAAGTGGCTAGTCTGGGCTCCCATAGTTGCAGAATCTCAATCAGGACTCTTAGCCAGGTCTTCCGACATCAAGTTCAGTGCTCTTCCTATTGGACTATATTGTTTCCCAAAAGATTCCACGAGAGATGGGAATGAAATAAGAATGAAATTCCTTAACCAGGTTTATTTCAGCTCTGTTTATGGCTTGGCCATTTAGACCATTTAAAAAAATTATTCTATGCTCTTATTTAATAGCACTTAGAAAATGTTAGTTAACAGTATGATGTCAATTACTGACTCCTCAAAAAAAAAAAACAGTGTGATAGCTAGAATTTATATAACATTTTAAGGTTTGAAAAGCACTTTATAAATATCCTTTAATTTTTGTCCCCACAAAAAAAAAAATCTGGAAGGTGTTATTATTATTATGTCCATTTTAGAGATGAGGAAATTGACGTTGAGAGAAATTAAGTGACTTGCTCAGGGTCATGCAGCTGATAAATGTGTGTTTCCAGTTTTAAATTCAGTCTTGGTGATTCCTGGCCTAATGGTTTAGACAGAATTATCCCCCCCTAGCTGCTTAAATGTGAATGTAACTGGCAACAAAAAAATTCTTTTCTCTATGCCTACTCTCTTGGATAATGGCTCTGGAAGAGAAAGTGAGGCTAGTGACCTTGCACAATCTTCCCTCACTCAAATCAAATTCAATTCTACTCACAGGTCATGTTTGTCATTTGTTTTCAAAGAGAACCATGGCATCAGGGAAATGATGACATGACTTGCAGTTGACATGATCCTCTTTGAAAATGAAGGACAAGCACAACCTGTGAGTAGACCAAACTGCCTGAATGGGAACCCAGATAGTTGGGTAACTCAACTCATCCTCTCCCTCTCCTTCTACCTGTCCTTCTCCTTTCCAAAGGAAGGTAAATTTTGATGGCCAGAAGTTGCCCACTTAACTTGGGGTTTACTGGCTAGATTCTTTCCTTCCTTTCTTCCTTCTTCCTTCCTTCCTTCCTTCCTTCCTTCCTTCCTTCCTTCCTTCCTCCCTCCCCAAAACCTTAAACCCTGTTTACTCAGAACCTCATAGATTGGACTAAAATAGGTCCCTGCCCAAGCTCTATTTATTAGCTCTATCTTGGGTCCTCCAGGCTTAGAATGAAAGTCAATGGTAACTCTCTCTTTGGAACAGCAACCCTGAGGGTCTACCCCTCCCAGTTTGATTTTTTCCTTCTCAAAGGGGTCGGTCTATTCCCTGAATATTTACATACTCATTCTTAGTGAGTTTGTGAAAAGACCTTAGCCTAAAAGGGCCAGGGACTCCCACTGCATCTTGGGTCATTTCCATTCATCCTGATGAATATTTGGTCACTGGACCCAGATGGTTCTGGAGGAAAAAGTGAGGCTGGTGACCTTGCACAGCCCTCCTTCCCTCAAATCCAAGTCAACTGCAAGTCAAGTCATCATTTCCCTGATTATCCTCTTTGAAAATGAAGGACAAACAAACAACACACAGTTCTCTTGGACAGAGACCATTTAGACTGATTTCTCCATGAGATTCTCTTGGGAAATTATATTGGAGCAGGAAAAAAGTAGAAGGGAGAAGAGGAGGAGTAGGCGCAGGAGCATTGTGGGGAAAAAGTATTATATTATGAATTTATAGAGCTTGAAGAAAGCTCAGTGATTATTTATATTACCTCCCTCATTTTACACATAAGGAAACAAATTTGGAGAGGTAAGCAATGTAGCACAGTAGTCTCACACAGGTAATGAAAATAGTGACTTCTTTTATGCATGTAAAACTTACAAAGGATAGCCATGAGAATAAGCCAGTGAGATGAATAGCACAAATTATTTTTATTTAATGATTGAGGAATTATTTTCTAAATGGTTAATTGATTAGCCTGCCATCATATCATTTACAAATATCTGTGACAGAATTTGAACTCAAGGTTTCTGAGTATAACTTTCTAGATACTCTAACCATACTGCCTCTTTAAAAATAACAGTGGTGATTTTTTTAGTCCAGAGACCTTTATTTTTATCACTACTACTACTACTACTACTACTACTACTACTACTACTACTACTACTACTACTCTACTACTACTACTACTACTACTACTACTACTACTACTATGATATCATGAATTTGTATAATGCCCTTTTTGTTTGCTTTCAGGGTTGATTGAAATTAGAGCATATATGTGTGCATATGTATATACACATATCCATAAATATGCACATATTTATATAGAGAGTAATATAGATATAAATAGATATGTTGTTATCCATTCATTTCAATTGTGTCTGACCCTTCATGACCCCATTTGGGATTTTCTTGACAAAGATACTGGAATGGTTTGCCATTTCCTTCTCCAGCTCATTTTACAGAAAAGAAAATGGAGGTAAACAGTGTCAAGTGACTTGCCCAGGGTCACACAATTTCTAAGTGTTTGAGGTCAGATTTGAGCTCATGAAGATGAGTCTTCCTGACTTTAGGCCCAGGACTTTATTCACTGTACCACCTAGCTGCCCTTACATAGATATAGTTATCCTAAAATTATGCAACTTCCAATACTATTTTAATAAGAACTCACATTCCTTTTTGGTTTATAAAACTTTCATCATAATAATCCTGTGAGACTGTGAGACAGCTCTTACAGATATTCTGCATTCTACTAATAAGGAAATTGATGCTTAGAGAAATCAAAGAACTTGAACAAAAGCTTTATTAAATACCAGACTATGAGCTCAAACTGAAGTCTTCTGACTCCAAAGCCATGCTTTTCTCACTGTACTGTAATACAATTTTTTTAATTAATGCAAAAAAATATTATTTCTACTTCCCACTATTAGCAGCATGACTCGTGGCAAGGTCTCAAATTAGTCATGTCCAAAAAAATTCATTCTGAGGCCATCCTTTTCTTCCAAGAGCTGGATATCCTTTTTCATCATTGGTCTTCTGGAATTGGTTGGTCATTCTGGTGAGGTACAAAATAACCTTTTGCAACAAATCCTAAATAGTGTTTTTAAGGATTAAGTATAGTTTTAGATGCATAGCAAAGTAATAAAATCCAAGAATAGCTTCCAAAACTTGTGGAGTCTCATGAACCTCAAGTAGTACAATGGCATCCACAAATAAGTGAAGAAGAGCCTCCTCAGCTATAGGTAATCCCTCTTCCATTTATATTCCATGCTGGATATTCTCCATTATTTTCATAATGTAGTAAAGAACTTTGTAAACTTTAAAGCCCTAAATAAATGTCAGCTATTATTTCTCCCAGCTACACTCAACTTTACTCCTTTATGAGAAATCAGAAGCAGCCATAACCAGGGGAACAAATCCATCCAGGGCCACTCAGAGACAAACCAGTCATATTAAGGGATCAAATATGTTAAGATATGTAAAATGCTTTGCAAACTTCAAATCACTAAATACTTGTGAGCTATTATTAAACGAGGTAGGAGTTATCAGTTTCACTTATTCACACTTATTTTCCATTTATATGGTAATGTGAAACATAATTCTTAATCCTAAACAACAAAATATAATTTAAGGATTTGGAAACCTACAAATTACGGGCTTCTCAAAGTAAGATTTTTATATTCTAATATAGTATTTCTTTGAAATTTATTTATTATATGTTATTGTACATCTGGATATGTGTCACATCTCCCTAACTAGACTGTGTGCTCTTACGGATAAGTGTATAGACTTCACTATGTGTGTCTAGTCACAATTTTGTGTCTCGAAGGAGAAAAAAAGTAGATTTGAATTTAATTTAATTATATGATTTCTTTTAAAGTGTAAATTGACATACTATCCAAATTATAGAATTGAGATATATTGGAAATATTTAACAAGCCCAAATTCTTTCCTACTATTCATTATTTTGCCACAATAGCGCTACATTAACATTGGTTCTCCCCTGCTCTAGTATTCTAGAAAATCATTTGACTTATATAAACACTCACATCAGGGCAGAGTACCTGGCCTAGAGTCAGGAATACTCATCTTCTTGAGTTCAAATCAGGTTTCAGACACTTACTAACTGTGTGATCCTGGGCAAGTCATTTAACCTTGTTTGCCTCAGTTTCCTCATCTATAAAATGAGCTGCAAAAGGAAATGGCACTGTTTCAGTATCTTTGCCAAGAAAACCCCAAATGCAGCCATGAAGACTTGGACAAAACTGAAAGGACCACCACCACCACCACAATCACCACAACAACATTAACAACAAAACACCCATGTCAGTCATGCCCAGCACACATTAGTGTTTTAGAAATTTGTTGCATGTGCTTTACTGAAATAGCATAACAAGATTGTAGCTTAAGGTTTTAAATTAATTGTGTGCCTTTACCTTTTAATTTTAAAATATGAATCAATCCATTGTAAAGATAAAAAAAGGAACAGATAAGCAATTTAAATGAATGTGTTGATAGTAGTTCAAATGCCCAGGACCTCACAGTTAAGAATTTCAAAAGAGAATGCTGCCATAAGGATCATTGTGTGGAATAAACTGAATAATGGCCAACTGAAAAAGAATTTCTTTCAGGTCAGATAAGTGCAGTTCTTATTCAAAGTCCTCAAACATTAACTTTGATGCTTTAGTTTGGGACATTCCAAAAATGTAGTAAAGGCTTGTCTTGGTTTTTGAGAGTTTATCTACCCACCTAGATGAATTTTGCTTCCTAGAAGGAAATAGCCAGACATTTTCAGTCCAATTGTTAAAAGATGTAGAGTGATTTAGTCTATATAGACTATATAATATAGAAGTCTAGTACAGACCATCTAAGAAGGCAGAATTTTCCTTTACCTCCAATTTCTTCTGTTTTACTGATGCAGCAAATATATTTCAGTCTAGAATTTATTGATAAGGGATTGAGAATCTAGTATAAAACTAATAAATATTTTGAAAACCATCAACTGGCAAAATCTATTATATTGAGTTACTCTTTATGATTATGTTTTAATTCAGGGAAGCTATAGATATATTGTTGGAAGAAAGGAAGCAAGGTTATATTTCTGACCTAAAAGGAGCTATAACTTACGAGAAATGGGGCAACTAATTGACACTGGAGCAGTTTTGGTGAAAGGAAGGAAATCGTTCAAGGATAATGTCAATGATAAATCTGACAGTTTTGAGAAAGGCTTATTTGCCAATTTTGTCATAATAATTAACTATGGTCATCAGTCTCTTTGAAATGCTACCTTTGTGTGTAAAGTTATTTAATTGTAGCCTTGTATATTGCTGTACAACAAAAGGCTGAGTCTTTACTAAATGGTCTCAATCATCATTGATAACCCTACTGACCCTGAATAATGAACAGATTTCCATTGTGAAGTTGTATTTTAATGCTGGGAAACAGACCAGGAAAATATTTGTGTCTGTTCCAAGATGATTAACTACTATTAGTGCCTTTTTAACCAGTAAAATAATATCTTTGGCATTCTAAAAATTAATTGATCATTGGCGGCATCTGTCTGTTTTGGTGGCACATCTATCATGTCTGCATGTGTTGTGGAATTTCAAACTAAAACTCAAGAAAGAAATAGAGAAATACTCTATGTATATTATGGTGCATATAATGTCATCCAACTGGATATACTTTATATAAAAAAACTTTATATAAACAACAAGTTGTTGACTTTTTAGTGTTATTTAGACTTTATTTCTTCATAGAGAGAAGCCCTTTGTGACACATAGTAAAGATTTAAAAGAAGTAGGATGGCAGATGCAGATTTATTTTTCTATCTGCCTTTGTAGCACTTTCCACAGTGCTTGGTACATATTAAACATGATATTCTTGTCAATTATTCACTCATTCAAACACAAAATAAACATGAAGAGCATCAATAGTGACTGATATATAACAATATTACTCCAACATTCTAGAAGCTTTAAAAGAGATGATCAGAGCACCTCATCTTGCTGAATACAAAAATAAAAGTCAGGGGCCTGACCCATGAACTAAATTCATTCAAATTCATCTTTCCTCTTCATTTAATTCAATCTATTTTCTATATGGTGGCAAAAGTTAGTAAGGCTCCTCAAGCTACAGATCCCCACTATCTTCCTGCAGTGACAGGAATGGAATGCTTGCATCACTCTTTGGCTGGGATGAAAAGTGACCCAGAATGTTTTCAGTCAGAATGTGAAAATGTGTGGAGGATCTATTGATTTCTCAAGTTAAGAAGAGTAAAACATCCAACTGTTTCAATGACACGAGTCTCAGCATCACTTAGATATGAAAGAAAGACAAGAGAAATAATCCTTTCATTTCCCCATATCTCTAGCTTGATTCAAGACTTACCAGAATTGACTAGCAATTTGAACAGTCAGGCAAGCAATATTTATTAAACACTTGCTATGTTCCAGGCACTATGCTAAAAACTAGGGGTACAAAAATAGTCCTTCCTCTCAAAGAGGTCACAATCTAATGTGAGACAACAAGCAAATAAATATGTACAAGTGCTCTCTCTCTCTCTGTCTCTCTCTCTCTGTCTGTTTGTCTCTGCCTGCCTCTGTCTGTCTCTGTCTCTGTCTGTCTGTCTCTGTCTCTCTCTATGTCTGTCTCTCTCTCTGTCTCCGTCTCTGTGTGTCTGTCTGTGTCTCCCTCTCTGTCTACCTCTGTCTCTGTCTGTCTGTCTGTCTGTGTCTCCCTCTCTGTCTCCCTCTGTCTCTGTCTGTCTGTGTCTCCCTCTCTGTCTCTCTGTCTGTCTGTCTCTGTCTCTCTCTGTCTCTGTCTCTCTCTGTCTCTGTCTCTCTCTCTGTCTCTCCCCTACATACACACACACAAACACACACACACACACAAACACACATATATATGGGTATATATGTGTGTGTGTATATATATATATATATATATATATATATATGGGTATATATGTATATAGATATATGTATGTATGTGTGTTAAATACAAAATAATCAAAAAAGAGAAGGCACTGAAATCAAGAGGAATTGGGATAGGAGACTTGTAGAAGTATTACTGCAGTGGGAAAACTGCTGAGTTTTGACATTGGCAAGGACAAATGAAAATCAATGCCATTGCTAACAGATTTGAAATGTCCTTGAGTAAGTTGGAAGAAATAGGTTTTCATCAGAGTTATGATGTTTCACTTGCTAGCACTATGAATAATACTAGAGTGTGACTTGATTGGATAAAAGAATTGGATTGGTCTACCATGTGCCATGTCTTTTAGACATCTGTTCAATGTTCTGCAGGCTTACCTATTACAGGCTATTCATTTGAAAAAAAAAGCCTTTTCAAAACTAAGACATGTAAAAAACAAACTAAAGAGCACAGTATCCCAACAGTGTCTCTATTCACTAATGATTTTGTACATTGAACAAGAATTTTCTTTTGTCAGTTAAATATAATCATGTGATTGTGGAATTTAAGTCCAGAGCACCTGTGAGCAACATTTTATTCTCTAGTAAAGGAAGTATTAAAAAAGTTTTATTCCTTTTGTTCGATTTGAGTTAGTTTGTTATCTGGTTAAAGATAAAAATTATGAAAATTGTATCTTTACATACAGTCTGGCTGTCACTAACACAGAACTTTGGTATTTCATATCTCATTTTAAAAGTAAAATAAAATAGTTAATTAAATACCAATTTAGTTATGTTGAGTTGAATGAATAAAACTAATGTCATTTATAGCTAAGTATTCAATACATTTTTATCTAAAGCATCCCTTGGATGTACAGTTTAATGAAATGTACTATGTGAGCATATGTGTGCACCAAAAGGTGAAAGATTCTCTCTAGTTTTTCCTTTGGAGTGTCATGGATAATAGATGTAGAACTTGAAAGTGCCTCAGAAAACACATACTTCAGCCTCCTTGTGTTACTAATGAGGAAACTGAAACCTTTGGAATTTTAGTGATTTGTCTAAAGTCATATTAGTAGTAAGCATTGGAGGCAGATTTTGAACCAAGGCTTTCTGATACAGTCCTCTAGCCAATATGCCATAAGCCATTAAATAAAGAAATGCAGGAAATTTGCTTCATTTATGCATAGCTAGAATACAATATACCTTTAGAATATTTTGGGGGGTTTCATGTAGAATATTTTCTCAACACAATTTCCCCTCAATTCTTTTCTTTAATCACTGATTTTTCACTTAGTCTTTTAAACAAGTGCCTTATTAACTTTATTTTTTTTAAATGAAAAGATTCAGTGCCATGGAGTTCATCTTTTAATGCCTGATGTAATTTTGTCATGATTTTAAATGAGGGTTGGTTTCTAATTTACCATTCTTGAACTCATTATTTCTATAACTAAATCCCTACCTTAACTGTTTAGAGAAAACGTTTCCCTAGTGGAAGCACTAAAAGTAATCAGAGTTTATCTAATTCAGGGTTCATTAGGAACATTTCCAAGCCATGGTACTTAGCTACAAAATACTATGATGATAGGCTCTTCTTTAGCAAGTGCTAGTCTGGGGTGCTTAATGAGGTGACATCAAACAGCCCATGATGGGAACTTGACAAACTGCTAAATGACAACTTTGTCTTTATACTTTGAATGCAAGAGATCACATTCCAAACTGTTTTTTCCCTTTATTAATTGATATTTTTGCAATCATACAGCAAAATTCTTAGAAACACAATAGAATACATCAATATTCCAATATGGGACATCACCCTTCTTTAAAAAAAAAAATTAACTTGAATTTAAGGCCAAAAATAACTTTAGACATCTAATTCTATTTCTTCTCTTTTGTCATGAAGGTAGGGAGGGGAAAGAATACAGACCCAGACAGCAGAAGTGACTTAACCAAGGTCACACAGACAGTGGCAGAGCTGTGACCAATATCCTCCAATTGAAGTTATCTATGTTATCAAAGATCAGAAAAAAGATAAGACAGTAAAACTTCAAATTTGGAAGAGACCTTAGTGATCTAGAACAATGCCCTACTTTGTAGATGAGGAAAATGAAGCATAGGAAGTTTAAATGACTTGTCCAAGGTTATAAAAGTAGGAAATGGCAGAGTTAGAATTTAAATCCACATCTGATTTTAAATCTGGCAAGGGGCAGTAGTTTGATTTTGTTTAGTTTTGTTTAGTTTTCACTACTGCCAAACTACCTTGCCTTTTGATGCCTTAGTGCAGGACTGATACTTTTTTATTACTAACAGTCCTCTAGACTTGTTGGTACCATGTGCTTATAACCTTTTACTAGACATACAAAATGTTTTTCAACAGATACAAAAAGAGTTACCATTTGCCGGTTCTTCCTGCCTAAATAAAAAAATATTAATAAGTTGCCTTCAAATTATTTCAAAGGAAAATAATGTAATAATGGTGTGTGGGAATACTAACAAAAGAGGCTGAGATCAAAACATCATTCTTGATGTCCTTTTCCTATCCAAACAGGTCCCAAGTTTTAGCAGCAGAGCTGGCCCTAACAAAATGGCTCTAGTCGCTGAAGTTTGATTCTGGCACCCCTTCCTCTGCTTTATTGGCGAGTGCTCTATTTTATCTTTCCATATTTTCCTCTTTCCCTCCACTTCAGAAACTCAGTGTTTTCTCTTGCCTCCTAAATCCATCTTTCGAGAAGCAAAATGATTTGGCAAGCCATCTGTGGTGGTAAGTGACTTCTAGTCTGTCCCTGGAACATAAAGAAAACTTGCAAAAGAGTTGATCCAGATATTCACACCCTTTTTGTGTTTATGAGAAATCTGTGACATAAATAAAGTCACCTGTCTTTAGGAGCATGGGGAAGAAACAGGGGCAACAAGAGGAGAAGACTAGGGCAGTACCCATCTCCTCAAGCAAAGGCAATAGAGGGCATCTCCAAAGGTGATCAGAGAAAAGTAATGAAGGAATACAATTAGAGATATTAAGCCTTAGCTACAGTAATCTTCAGGACATGTAAGAAAAAAGAAGAGTGTCCTTGATGATTCTGTGAGAGACTGTTCCCAAAATTTGCTTGCACCACATACACATCACATATGGTCCTTGAATGGGTTGGACTCCTTGGTCGACCAAGACAATTTAGAAATGTCAAGGAGAGAACCCAGAGAAAAGACCAGTCAGAATGATGTAAGTAACAGTGGTAGTAATAGTAGTAGCAATAAGCAACTGTAGCAGCAGAAGTAGTTATAATAGTAAAAGTAGTAGTGGTAGTGGTAGTGGTAGTAGTAGTAGTAATAGTAGTAAATACAGCACAGTAATGAGCATAGTTTTTTAAATGATTGAAATATCTTAAAATATGTTATTTCATTTGTTCTTCTGAACAGCTATGTGAATTAAATGTTACTTCTACCCCCATTTTACAGGTGAAAAAACTGAAGCTAAGAGAGGGTAAGTGACTTGTTGGCATTCACATAGCTAATAAATATCTGAGGCAGAATTTGAACTCAGGTCTTTCCAATTTCAAGTTCACCACCCTATATGTTTTGCTACTTAGCTGATTCTATATAAAAATAATTCAGTAATAAAATGATGAAGGCTTAGATAAGAGTAATAGAAATGAAGATAGAGAGATGTGTGTGTGTGTGTAGTATTATTAAGGTAGAATTTATGGAGGTACAGAAGTAGGAATAGTCAGATAATATCTTAAATCAGGAGTGGGGAACCTGTGGCCTTGAGATTGTTCTAAAGTTTGTAACCTCATAAATAGGAAATTGAAGCAGGGTGATCTAATTAATAAATCTGTTTTAAAATATTTCATTGCAAAAAACAAAGAAAGTAAGATAGCTGAGCTGTTTTGGAAGAAGTATATTAGTAGGAGATGGTACTAGGGAATGATAATTAGTTTATTTTGAGATATGTTAAGTTTGAAGTGATTGCCCAAACATATACACATCTTAATATACAGTGAGTAATCAGAGATATACAGCTGGTGTTTCAGAAAAGAAAAAAAAGAATGAGGAAAAAACTAGAGACATATATTTTTATATCATATGAGTTCTCCCAGGGAAAAAAAAAGTATAAAGAGAGAAGGGCGGAATCCCTAGGGCAGAGTTTTTGGATGCCCACAGTTAGGAGAAGAAGAGGAAGGGAAGTCAGTAGAAGAGACAGAGAAGGAAGGTTGAGAGAAGGATTGGATTTATTTGTGAAATGGAGATAGTTCTTTCTACCTATGCACTTACAAAAAGATTGTGTAAGAGTTACAAAATTTTCAGTTGCACCTAATTTTGATGCTGGCCAAAGGGGAAGCCATAATACGGTTCCCCAAGGCATTTTTTTGCTACCAAAATTGGACAGAAGTGTAAAGCTAATTTAGTGATATGAAGCTTTGCTAAGAAATCTTTTCTTCCCTTGGGGTCATTGAAATAGTCAGTGGGTACATCTGAGCAAAACAAATGTTTTGATGACACATAGATGGAGAGATCAACTCATACAAAGGTAAAAGTGTAAGGGGATAGCAGTTAAATTAGGAGTATCACAACCTCTCATAATATAAAATCAGTACCTACACATAAAATTACATGGTTTACCTTGCAGAAACACTTTAGATTATGTACTTTAATTGATTAAATTAACATAATGCTTGAAACATCAAGAATGTCTGGTGTACTAAGAACTTTACATTATAATAAGTACACACTGCTTCTTCTGGGTCAGTTCAAATGATACCTATGTCTGAAGATTAGTCTGGGAACCTCTGAACAACTTATTTTTCATATCTTTTATCCCCTGCAGTTGCTATTCTGATTTCTTGTCCAACTGAATACAGGTATCTTATTTCCTGTCTCCTGCTCACATTATCTATGCCTTGATGCTCAGATTCAGTCCCCTGCTGTTCATCAGTCAAATGTTGTTTGCCCCTAGATCACTGTAGTCATCCTGGGTCACTAGTGCTCATTGCCTCAGTAATTAACAAGAATTTATTAAGCATCTAATATGTATCAGGCATTGTGCTGGATGCGCAGGATTCAAAGAGAAAAAATAGTGACTCTCTTTACTCTCAAGGCACTTAACATTATATTGAAAAGACAACATGCACATCTATATGGTCTTATTCATACATACATGGTATGTATGATCATGTTATGTGTTTATATAGACAACATATACCTATATCTTGTCATTCAAATGTAATGTGAGATTTTGAAACACATATACATGTATATGGCAATAAATATATATCTATATCTATACACATATGTAGAATAAATGCAAAATAAAGACAAAATAGTAGGGCACTAAGAATGAACTAGTAATTTGGAGGGCTTAGTAAAGTAATTATGTACAAGATCTTGTTTAAGGAGGGATACTGTAATGCCATGCACGAGCAGCTTCCCAAAAGAATGCTACTATGAACAGCTTTTAAAGTTCTAATTACACAGTATAGTAAACACTCCATTTATTCCATAACAAATCCAGGCAAACATTCACAACAAATCACAATATAATATTCACAAAATTACATCTTATCACAGAAAATCACAATATAGTGTTCACAACAGCTTAATATTAAAATGGTCACATAGTTTTCACCAAAGTGGCCACAGTATTTAGAACAAAGAACAAAAGAACAATCTTCTGGTATCCTTAAGGGGGTTTGCCTCCTTACTTAATCATTCAATCATTTCACAATGCAAGTAGGTCTTCCACTCATGGGACAATTATAGGTTAACTTAATCAGTTACTTATCTGGCAATTAGTCACTAAGTATGTTAATCACTGAATACAATCATTAGAAAATTACAGGAACTCTTTACCCCTCAGTGTCTAACAAACTTCAATTTCATCACTGCATTCAATATCCAAGGAGAGGCCTTTTCTTCATCTCGATCTGGGATGGTCTATCAGATTCCCTGGATCCCCTTCCAGGGTCCCAGCTCCTACCTGAATCCACCAAACAGTCATCTGGATTCAGAGGCAGACAACACCCAGGTTCTTGTCTAGTCCTCCAGGCAGTTCCTGCTACACACTGAAGTTCACAGGGTCCAGCACATCTCAAAACCTTCACAACTTCTGTTGCTGGGAGCTTAAGGATCAACCAAGCCACAAACAAACAAAGTCTTATCCTGGTCATGCTTCTTCAGTCCTCCAGCAGTTGGGTTGGCTCTAGGACCCAGAAGAAATCTCAGCCTTCAAGGTGGCCTTTTCAGCAGCAACTTCAGCCTTCACCAGATTCTGGTTGCAAGAAAACTCCAGCTCAGTCCTTCATCCAGCAAGTAGCAGCCGCCCAGCTTCCAGATGCTGAGAAAATTCTGCTTCTTCCACCAGGAGCCTGCCAGGAGAAAAAATTCTAATTCTGACTGTCTCTCTTTGGGGTTCTTCTTACACACATACACACACATACACCCACACACCCACACCCACACCCACACACACACACACACACACACACACACACACACACACACACACATACACATTGGCTTCTTGTTTCAGCCAAACCCTTCCTGTTATGTCAGCAACAGGAGACAGAGCTCACACCCTCTGCCTCTTAGCCACAAAGGTTTGATTAGTTACTAAGGGCTAAGTACCTGTTTATTTGACATAACAAAAAGGGGTCTTCAAATTTAAATTAATTACCATTACAGATATATAATCAGGGACAGGCTGATGAATATTTAACAACTGAGTTCTCCAAAAAAAATGTATTTGCTCACAAATTTAAAGTTTCATTTACATCAGTAATACTTTCTTAAGTCTAGACAATTAACAACAAAATAAATCATGTCCTGATTTGTTATGGTGGCCATATTTTGAAGTATAAATGCTAACATAGAACATTTAACAACAAGTTGGTTCTAGTGTGTCTCCACCTATTATTTTGACTCCCAGCATGCAGATAAAACTTATGATAACTTAAGGTGTCAATTACTTACACAAATACTCAAACTCTAGTTTAGTACGAGGGATAGAATAAGGAGAAGAACTTCTAAGAATTGTAAACAGATGAGCCCAAAGATCCAGTGATTAGAAAGGGTGGAAGGGTAGCACCAGTCAACATGATAAACATAAATTGCAGCCTACCTCCTGTTCTTGCCCTTCTGTGGATCATTATCCTGTAATAATCTCCTCCTAGTTGGCTTCTGTTGGATGACTGTCTACCACGTGACTTCATGCAGTTTCAAGCTTCTGCCCTTACTCCCCAAACATGACAAAATTTTAGAGCAGTGTCTCTAGTCTGTGTTCCATGATAACCTGGGGACTGTGGAGCTATGGGAAAGTATTAGTATATACAGCAAAGTATCATAAATAATAAAATATATCCTTTATAAGCTGACTAAATAATGCCACATAATATGCACATTATTATTTCAAACTGTATCTGATTAATAAAATATCTAGTAGACCCAAATATATTCACCAAGGCTTTCTTTATCCTAAAAGCTCAGGTAGGTCCTATCTTGCTTGGTTGTGGAACCAGAGGTGAGAGTGCCCCACAAGAGAAGGATAGCTGTCTTTAGATCAGAGATGGGATTCTAAGCTGGAAAGATGAATAATTCATACTAGGACATCTTGAGAGGTCAGAGGTCAAGATTCTGAAACAATAATTGAAATGCTTTCCAGAGGAATTCAGAACACTGATCGAACTTTGCTCCCCAATTAGGCTTTTGAAGTGAGAAAAAAAAATCAAGATTTCTCTTCAGAAATGTACTTAAATTTTTAATATCCTAGTCTATTAGAGGAGCAACTAAGTGGCTCAGTGGATAGAGCATTGAGGTGGGAATCAGGAAGACTCATATTCGTGAGTTTGAATCTAGCCTCAGACAATTACTAAACTGTGTGACCCTGGGCAAGTCACTTAATTCTGCCTCACTTCCTTATCTGTAAAATGAGTTGGAGAAGGAAATGGGAAACCACTCCAGTATCTTTGCCCAAAAATACTCAAACAAACAAACAAGCAAACACTCAAATGAGATCATGAAGAGTTGGACACAACTGAAACAATTCAGCAACAAAAGTCTCTTGAGGAGGTTTCAGTTCTCTGGGACTCTAGAATGAACCCATGTGTAATCCTTTCTGCCTATTTCTGAAGTGCTATGTTAATTAACCAATTAATTCATTAAACACCTGATACCTGCCAGGAATTGTTATAAACATTAGAAATTCTTAGAGTATGTAGAGGACCCATGCAAAGACCAGAAAGGGAATGATTCTTATAAGTTGCCGGGGTCTTTGATGTCCAAGGTCAGGACCCCAGCAGCTGGATATTTGGCTGAGGTCAGAGCCAGTCCATTTTCCCTGAATCTACAATTTATCTTAAATGAGATAATTTAAAGTATCAAGGGAATGACTAGCATAGCATCAGGGTCACAGGTGCAAAAGAAATAAAGAAAAAAAACCCAAGGTTTCTTACCCTTGGATAAACATTTTCCCTATCCTGCACTCAACAAATGGACAGTATACCACTGTGTGCCACAAACACCTGCTGAGTTCCACCTGGCTGCACTTCAGTGATAAAGGAAGTAGTTTCTTAATATGATTGAAAAAGTGCTTGAGGCGTATTCAGGGTGAAAGGCACTATATATAGAAAATTGAAGTTTGAGTGTGTATTAACCTATAAAATGATACCAAAACAATATTGTTATATCAGTTGCACCTTGCAGGGTTGTTGTTTTTTTTTGTAAAAATCTCTTCTGTACAGAATAACATGTTGCACTAGCAACTTCAGAAAGGTCGGTGTCGAATACGGCAATAAAGGACAAAGCAAGCACTAGAAGATGTTAAACACAGGAGCTCCAAGGGCCTTCTGCCTTCATAGAATCTCTTTCTGTATATCATCAATTAATCTTGAGTTAGAGTAGTACTTCTGTTGCCCCTTACAGGATCATGAAAGGTGGAAGAATCTTCACTTTCTTTGTGGTGTGAAACCTAGTTGAATTTGTGGCAAGATTTTAGAGGAAGTAAAAGAATGAACTGCAGGTTCATGTGTACCCTATTTGCCTACCCATTGACCTACTTCAGGTCACATCTGTAATCCCAACTCTGCCTGAAGATTACTTCTTGAAAATTGCCCAAGCCAGGTTCTATATAAACAGGGAGGGCTCACTGCTAGTATGTTAGCCACTGGGCGATGAATCTCCACATCTTGGACACTAAAGGAACAAACAAGCAAACAACAAAAACCTAAAAAGTATCTATTGTCTGGTATGATTCCCTTATTCTTCCATAGTAAAGAGAAGAGAGGGGTAGAAATGGAGGATTGTAGCTTTTGACTCTAAATACAGTTATTATATTTTTAGATTTTCTTATCACTTTGATTAGTATTCTAAATGTAAGATCATTTTCCACTAACCAATAGTCAGCATATTACTGAAGGTACTAAATCATTTCCATATCTCCAATCCATTACAAGAAAGCCAGAAAATAGAAGAAAATTCCAGCTAAATGAAAAAAAAAAAGATAGTTCTGAGGTTTTCTTTGAAGCATCAAATAAATGGCTTATCAGTGTTGACTGGTTTCATCGTGAATTGTACAGGAGCAAGAAAGATAAGTTCATGGGACTGTACATTGAATCATAGTGCTCTGGAAAAGTAAAATGACCCTCATGAAATGAATTGCAGATTATAGAAATGTAGAATCTATGCAAAGGATGAAGAGACAATGAAATTCTCAGAAGAACTTGATTAGACGCTCCAAATTAAATTTAGACACTTGATTCTTGGTGATTTCATTGCATATATGTGTATAAGTAAGGGCAGTAAGAACAACAACAACAAAGAAAATATTGTTCAAAATTCAAATATGAAAAATACAAAAACTCTTTAGAATACAGAGACTATGTTCCAGTCAAAATGGCTTCTTTACTATTACCCAAATTTGGCATTTTATCTGCCATCTCTGTGGCTTTGCTTAGACTCTGTCCCAGGCCTAGGTGAAACGGACTTGCCCTTATTAGACTGCAAAGTGTTGTTTTTTTTCCTATTAGTTCCATATTAGTTCTTTCCTTTTACAAGAAGCCTTTCTTGGTCAATAGTTCTTCATGTTCTTTCTCTTATCATATCGTCCTACATTTATTTAACTGTTTACATGTTTTATCACCTAGGAAAATGTAAGTTACTTGAAGAGAGAGAATACTGCAACTAGGTGGAGCAGCGAATAGAGCACTGGGTTTAGAATCAGGAAGAAATGTTTTCATGAATTTAAATTCAGCTATAGACACTTACAAAGCCAAGGGATTCTTCGTAAGTCGCTTAACCCTGTTTTCCTCAGTTTGTCATCTGTAAAATGAGCTAAGAAGGAAATGGCAAACCATTCTAGTATCTTTGCCAAGAAAACCCCAAAATGGGGTCATGATGAGTTGAACACCACTGAAGAGAACAACAAACAACATTGTTTTCTTTTGTCTTTGAATCTTCAATCCCTAGCACATTGTAAATGATTAATGAATTTTGGCTGGACTGATTTGGAGTAGGCAAAAGCTTTATGCCTATTGCATAAATCATGAATAAGTTATTGAAGAAGAGACCCAGCAGGTGCTGAGCATAGCAAGTACTAAACAAAATCATAAAAAGGAAAACTGCCTATATGAAGTCATTAACATGCTCTATCACCATTTTTCTATGACAGTTTAAACAATGTGAAGCAATTCCCCAAATTTAAAGTCCAAAAGAGTTCAGATACAACCAGAGCCAGCAAACAATTGATTTGCTATGTTCTAATTGGAGGAATAAAAGTTCAGCTGAAGGGAGGATGGAAAAACTCAAGAGTACTAAGGGCTGCTAGGCATAGCAAAAGGTAAGAATGAAGTATCCCTATGTTAAGTAAGTAGGTCAGATGACAATGCTACCTGTCTTCATGGAACAGAGGTAGGTTAAATTGCAAAGCCTGGTAATCATATTTCGGCAGAGGGAGAAGAATTGGTGAATCCAATCTTATCCAAGCCACCAGAGCTTTCAAGAAACCTGGATAGGTTCTAACTGGCCAAGAGCTAGGGGAGATGGGAGAGAGCAAAATGGGAGAGGACTGTGCTCAGGAGAGTAGTTTCCTGATACACTACTCCACAGGCTGTGTTCTGAGAACTGCTCTAGGCCAAAGGGGTGAGGATAGGGACAAACAAAGAGGGGAGAAAACCCTGAATGTCCTGTTCTAAAAAGATATGACAGTCATTATTTCACTCCACAGAACTAATTTAAATACTACAGAGTTCACAGGAACTCATACACTGTTAAGACAGTTCTCTGCTCCTCAGAAAACCTTAGTTTCCCCCAGGTACCCATAGTCTTCCAGGATTTTAATGTTATTCTAAGGTTACGGCTTCCTAAAAATGTTTTTAATATTTGGGTGGTTAGAGTGTCACTCATTCAACAATAAAACCACACTACCTTTAGAAATTTACATGCATATGCCACACTAAGGTTGAGATTATCTCAGTAGAAGACTGTACTTGAAGTTGGTAGAGAGGTAATACTTCATCTACCAGGGAGCCCCCTCCTTCCCTTAGGGATATATTAAATGTATAATGCTTCTCTAAAGAAGGCTCTAGTTCCCCAAAAGACAATTTTACACTTATGCTTTATCCACTTTATCACCAGAGGAACAAATATCCATATGTTTCATAACAATGATGGAGAGCAAAGTCTATATTTGCTACTCTACCCCAGAGCTTAGTCTCTTATTATTCCACCAATTTTGGATCATATAGTTGCTCCTTTTCTCTGTTAGAGGCTAAGGTATTTGAATGGAACTCTTTTCTTCATAAAAAAGGTCTAAAAATAAGATGGCGGAGTAGAAGCACAAACTTGGTGTAGGCTCCCCTCCAATCACTTCCGATACATGTAAAAAAGTGAGTCTAAACAAACTTTAGAGATACAGAACCCACAAAGAGACAAAGAGAAACAAAGCCCCTGCTGAGAGAAGCCTGGCAGGCCTACAGGCCTATCGAAGCAGTCTGGGAGATGAGCACAGTCCCACATGAGTCGGGAGGTTCCCAGCCCCAAGGCAGTCCCAACCAGCTGTGGGCCCAGGTCAGACTTCAAGAGAAAGAATCACCAGCAGCTGTGGTGGTTTCCAGTTTTATCAACCCATAAATGCCAAAAAGAAAATAAAAGGTCAGTATGGAACTTTATGAGAACAGGGGGACCAAGATTGTGGTCTGGCCTCTGCCCCCAGGGTGAAAAGCAGAGAAGGCACAGTGGCTCTGCAGCTGCCATTGCCTGGCTGTCTCAGGAGCTCCTGGCTTGCAGATTGCAGGGGGACAAACTGACCATTCATAAGGTAATCACTCTTTGTTTAACCTGCTTAGATCTGGATAACAGTCTTGGGTGGTGGTCCTGGGGTGTGTGACCAGTGAGCCAGAGTTTGTGGTGTCTGTAGAGAGGGTGCCAAACTAATAGCTCCAGCAGCTGCAGAAACCCCAGCAGTTTGGGACAAAGCTCTCTCCATTCTGGAAGCAGGGTTCTACTGAGGCAAAGCACTCAAAAGTCAAGTAATTGACCGGCAAGATGAGCAAACCCAGGAAACATAATCAAACCATAGATTCCTGTTTTGGGGACAAAAAGGATCAAGGCATGGAGCAGGAGGAAGAAAGTGAAATCAGAACTCCTGCATCAAAAGCATCCAAGAAAAATATGAACTGATTACAAGCTCAAGAAGGATTTTGAAAATCAAGCAAGAGAATTGGAGGAAAAATTGGGAAGAGAAATGAGAATGATGCAAGAAAATCATGAAAAGCAAGTCAACAGCCTGCTAAAGGAGACACAAAAATACACTAAAGAAAAAAAACACCTTTAAAAAATAGACTAACTCAAATGGCTAAAGAACCCCAAAAAGCCAGTGAAGAGAAGAATGCCTTAAAAAGATGAATTTGCCATATGGAAAAGGAATTTCAAAAACTCACTGAAGAGAATAACTCTGTCAAAATAAGATTAGAGCAATTAGAAGTTAAAGACTTTATGAGAAATCAAGATACTATAAAACAGATCCAAACAAATGAAAAAAATAGAAAGCAATGTGAAATATCTCATTAGAAAAACCACTGACCTGGAAAATAGATCCAGGAGAGACAATCTAAAAATTATTGGACTGCCTGAAAGCCATGATCAAAAAGAGAGCCTAGACACCATCTTGCAAGAAATTCTCCAGGAAAATTGTCCTGATAGTCTAGAATCAAGGCAAAATAGAAATGGAAAAAATTCACCAATCACCTATTGAAAAAGATCCCCAAAAGAAAACTCCTAGGAGTATTATAGCCAAATTCCAGAATTCCCAGGTCAAGAAGAAAATACTTCAAGCAGTCAGGAAGAAACAAATTGAGTATTGTAGAAACACAATGAGGATAACACAAGACCTAGCAGCTTCGACATTAAGGGATCAACGGGCTTGGAATACGATATTCCGGAGGTCAAAGCAGCTAGGACTAAAATCGAGAATCACCTACCCAGCAAAACTGAGTATAATGCTACAAGGGAAAATATGGTCATTCAATGAAATAGAGGATTTTCAAGCATTCTTGATGAAAAAAAAACAGAGTTGAACAGAAAATTTGACTTTCAAATACAAGAAGCAAGAGAGGCATGAGAAGGTAAATAGGAAAAAGAAGTCATAAGGACCTTATCAAAGTTGATCTATTTACATTCCTACATGGAAAAATGATCATTGTAACTCATAAGACTGTTCTCAGTATGAGGAAAGTTGAAGGGAATATGTGAGTGGGTATGTGTGTGTGTATATATAACATATATATATATATATATATATATATATATATATATGTATAGGGGGTGTTTGTTTATATAAATATATATGTGAGTGTGAGCATATGTATGTTCATGTATAGATAGACAAAGGGCATAGGATGAGTTGAATTTGGAAGGATGATATCTAAAAACTAAAATTAAGAGGTGAGAGAGGAATTTATTGGGAGGAGAAAGGAGGAGATAGATTAGGGTAAAGTATATCATATAAAAGAGGCAAGAGAAAACTGTTACAATGGAGGAGAAGAACAGGAAGGTGAAAGGGAATGGAACAACCTTATTCTCATTAAATTTGGTGGAAGGAGGGAATAACATATTCACTCAACTGGGTATCTTACCCTACAGGAAAATAGGGGGTAGGGGAAAGGAGGGGTGATGATAGAAGAGAGAGCAGATTGGGGGAGAGGGTAGTTAGAAGCAAACAAACATTTTTGAAAAGGGATAGGGTCAAACAAGAAAACGGAATAAGTGGGGGATGGGATAGGATAGAGGTAAATATAGCTGGTCTTTGACAATATGACAACTATGGAAATGATTTGGGTAACTACACATGTACAACCTATATTGAATTGCTTGTCTTCCCAGTGGGGGCAGGTGAAGAGGGAGGAAGGGAAAAAATCTGGAACTCAAAATTTTAAAAACAAAGTTTAAAAAAAATTGTTTTTTACATGCAACTTGGAAATAAGACATACAGGCACTGAGGTATAGAGGTCCATCTTTCCCTGCTAGAAAGTTAAGGGGGGATGGGGGAAGATATAGGGGATAACAGGTTGGGGGAATTGGTATTCAGTGAGCTTGCTATTTTGGGGTGGTAGGTAGAGGAAAGATGCAGAGAAAAATTGTAACTCAAAATCTTGTGGAAATGAGAACTAAAAATAAATTCATTTTAAAAATATTTTTTTAAAAAAGGTCTAAAAATTTCAGGGAAACTTTTCTTTCCTCCTTGTCATCATCATTGTTGTTGTCATTGTCCTCCTCCTCCTCCTTCTCCTCCTTCTTCTTCCCTCTTTCCTGTCTGTGAGGCTTAGCCCAGGAATTTTACTACTTTGTTGTCATTTGGTCTCCTGCAATTTCTTAGAATGATGCCAGTTGCCTGGTTATACTGTTTCGAAGATAGTCTTTCCTTCCTTCAGGAATCCAAGTCTGCTTTCCAGCCAATGAGTTTTGGTTTCTGTTTCCAGCTCTCTCTACATCTCTAATCTCTGGCTTCTGGATAGTTTTTATACATCAAATTCAAGGTGTATCTTAGATACATAGTAGGAATGATTTAATCACATTTCAGAAATCAATCACTCATGTTCAGTGGGCAGGCGAGGACTCTAAGACAGGATATTTATTTATATCCTACAAGGGACTTATCATCAGTCACTAATGTGTTGTCAGCAGATTTGTTCATAACTTGCATAGAGAGTTATTTTTCAAAGCCATAGCAAAGATCTCATCCTTTAGCCTTGTTTAATTTTCCAGAATCCTCCTATCCTCTACAAGTTTTATTTCAGGAATTCATCCTATAATAGAACAAATAAATCTCTGAAAAGTCAAAAAAAAACCCACCTCAGTAAAGCAAATTTCTGCTTTTTAAACTGATTTCCTCACCAACTTACCTTATATGACTGAAGGGATTTTCCTTTCGAATTGTTTTTTTCCAAAGCATTAAAAAAATACATTTTTAGAAATGAATAATAACTTAAAATAAGAGATTTAATGAGAAAACTCATTTTACGACAAAGTATTAACAATATTAAAATAATGTATAAAGATGACAGTAAAGTTTCTAGAGTTATTTTCTAGTTCACAGACTTGTTAAGCAAATAAAGAAAAAGTGACTTTACCCAAGAGAATAAATTACTGAAAAGATACTTGTCTTTTCTCTTCTCTGCACCTTAAACCTCCCTCCTTCCAGACTATGGAAAGAAACATAGATGTGTGATGTCTGATTTCCTACTCCCTGTTTCTTAGCACTTTCTGAGTATTAACTGAAAATTATTGATCATTTAACTTTTACTGAAGAGGTAAAATGCAGAAAAAAAAAACTTGAAATTTCAATTTAAAATGTAAAGGAATATAACTAATGGGAAAAAAGTTTACTAGAATGCAGAAACAAAGGAAGTGTTAGAAGATTATAATTACTGAAACAAATGGCCTGGGGGATCTTAGAGATTCAAATAGTCACCAAGGACTATACACTAAATCAATTCCATCACATATAAATTCTAAAATTGTGAATTCCTATACATCAAGTTTCTCTTTGACTTATATCTTCAACCAATACCTGTCTACTGCAGTGACAGGTCATTTCAGACAACATATTCACTCAATAATAATTAGATAATAGTTATAATGATTACTATGTCTGCTTTTAGGATTGTGCAACCCTTTACATGTATTATTCTATTTGATTCTTGTTATCTTGTTAAGTAGCTGCTTTTATTATCCTCACTTTACAAGTGAGGAAACTGAGGCTATCAGAGATTAAGCAATTATAATGGTTCTATATCTGGTAAATCACTGAAAAAGGATTTAAATTCAAGTTTTTATGTCTCTAAGTCCCTCTCCCTAGCTGATATGCCACTAAACTGCCTCCTATGGATAAGGCACTATGATAATCAGATCCTAACCTTCACCACTTTATACCTTAGCATCTTTCTCCAAAGCATAGCTAAGATTTTACCTCCTATATCTTTCTGACTTTTCCTAATTTCCCATCAAGTTGCTAGTACTTTCTCTTGAAATTACTAATGTCGAACTTCTATGTCACATGACTCACAAGATGTAGGACTAGATTTTTTTCTCCAGTACTGACATCCCAAAACTCAGCCCCCCTCCCACCAAAAACAAGTTATCCAGAAGTAATTTCAGCTGTGTTCAGAGGACAAGAAGCCATTCATTCTAATGAAGAAATAAACTGATGAAATACCATGAGAAAAGGCAAATCATTCATCCCTAAGTCACTCAGTAACCTGCTCCCATTAACTTACATATATTGACAGGGTAGCACAACTATTCCCATGGACTTGTGCTCTGGGATCCATTCAATAATTTCCTCACTGATGCTGCAGCCTTTCTAGCACACTCTGCCACTGCCCTCACCACATATTTCTATGACAACAAATAGTAGGACTCATTGTGGTATGCCCCTGATATAGGAAATTTCAGGCTTCTTCTGTCAGTGGAGGCAGTATAGCAAAAATAATTCTAAGAAGAGAACTAAAGAATTAATGGCACTATGAAAAAACTGACATGTTCACTTGTGTGACACGGAGAGTTCACCAGTCCCGAAGGAAAGAGAAAAGACATCTCCCTGGGCTCAGTTCTATCCCCTCAGAAGTACTTGGGGCAAAGCCTGAAACCAGTGATAAATGAATAGTATAACATGAGAGGAGCTTGAAAAAACATTGAAAACCAGTTCTGAAGAGATCTTCCATCAAAAAAGGAAACCAGACATAACAGGAAAAAAAAAATTTGACATTACCAAAGAACTCAGGCCTAAGAAAATGTAATTAAATACATAAGTACTTTTAGTTCAAACAGATAAATCAATAGAAAAGGAAACATATTAAAACAGAAGGCAGTATGGTCAACACAAATTCTAAACATGTGCAAACATTTTTGAATAAATCCTGTATGACAAAGGAAATTGAACCAAGATCTGATGAGTCAGAGGACTCTGTAGATGCCAACAAAGTATTGAATCACAGCAAAATGAATAGTTCAAGAGCGAAATAAGAACCACTAAAACAGAATTTATGTCCTGAATAGCAGAAATGATTGGAATAATGGGAAAGCTAGAATCCAAGTGCCGAGTCTCACCAAAGATGTAAAGGAAAAAGCACATTTCTCATTGATCTATCTTTGGTAGAGAATACAAATATACTGAAGTCCAATCTGGAAGAAGAGAAGCAAAATGGAATAATGTTAAAGAATACATACTCTTTATACAAGCAAAGTACAGTGATCTAAAATGTAGGGTGTATAGAAATAACTTAAGGATCACAGTACTCCCAGAGGAACATGAAAAGTAAAGAAGAAGGAAAAGAAGAAGGAGGAGGAGGAGGAGAAGGAAGAAGAGGAGGGGGAGGAGGAGGAGGGGAGGGAGAGAGGGAGAAGATAAAGACCACCAGTATTTAAGAAATAACACTAGAAAACTCTTTAAAACTTTTGGAAACAGAAAACACAGTGTCACTTGAAAGAATTCACAGATAAACTTTCTGAGAAACAAACAGACATTTCAAATTCCAAGATACATAGTGGTTGAATTGAACACATTTAGTCACACACACACACACACACAGAAATACTCAAGTGAAATCACTCATTGTAGAATATGTACTGCACCTTTCATTTTATGCCTCTCCCCTCCAACCTATGGAAAATCCAAGTTTTAATACAAGAATTGTTTAGGTTTTTGTATTTGAGTCCCCAGTGACAAAGGAAGCATAACATAGTAGATAGTCAACCTTGGAGTCAAGAGACTGGAATTGAAATTCTGGCTCTGACACATACTGGCTGTGTAACCCTGGGCAAATCATTCTCAGCACCTCTGGCAGTTTTCTAAGTCTGTAAACTGAAGAACACTATGCTGATATGGTGCTGATTTGTCTTGATATAAGGGGAGTGTCCTTGTTCATAGTTCCCTATACCAATCACCAATCCTCCCCCCGCCCAAAAAAAAATGTCTAGTGACTAGGACCAGCATAGTACTTTGAAACTCTTAGTATACATTTCTTAATTGAATTGGGTTATGGGGAATAAGATATATGCAAAAATAAAGAGAATACATATTAAAAATTATGTATGTAGAGACACAACCATGGGGAATCAAAAGATTAGAGAAAGGTGAGATCAGTGCTATTTGGAGAAATCCTAGTAAGCTTCAAGATTTTTAGTCCATGAGTCACATTATTTTATTTTAATTTAATTTTGTTGCTTTTAGATTTTGCCTTCTCTTTCTCACCCCTAATTAAATGTCTTCAAAATCAGACATTTCATTATATATTTCTTAGACAATTGATGCTGAACAAGTAGAAAAATAATTAAAACTGAGTAATGACTATTGCTTAATTATTCCAGGGTAGAGTATTCCTCACTGGTTGCCTTAAAAACTAAATATGAATTGGCTATTAAAAGCTTCCCAACATGGTTACACACAAAGGGCAGACCAATGCTGTTCATTCAGTTCTCTAAGTAGAGTAGTTAAGCTATGAAAATTACAGCAAAGCAATCACTCTGTTAATAACTTCACTGAAGTTTAAATATAATATGTAGTTTTAATTATTTCATATGCTAGAGGAAATTGCCTGGGATAATTCATCACACTGATCATGAATCAGAGGTGTTAGTGTTATCATCACATTGATCGTGAAACAGAGGTATATATCTGAGCAACTAGTGAGACTTTTTTTAGAATTGAAATTTCTCCAGAAATTCACCTAGGTTAGGATCATTGGAAGAAAAATGTCTAGTTTTTCTCACTTTTCTTCTTTGTTGAATTGACCAATAAAACCACAACATATATTTTTGGGCTTAATAAGTATTGAATACCTTTAAATCATTGAATTGTTTGATCACTGGGAAGCATTACAATAGGTGATGAAGGCAAAGCTGGGCAATCTCATAGAAAATGCATGCCAAATTTGAATGTATGTTCTTAATGAAGCCTTTCTAGGATTCATAATTACCTATTTTTTCCTCTCCCCCTCCTATTAAAAAAAAAAGAAAAATATTGAGGAAGAGAATATATTGCTTTAGTATTGAAACACAATTGCCTTCTGATGTATCAACAGTTGTGGCATCTCTCTGATATGATAGGATTTCATTTTTCATGGGTCAGAATGGAATTTCTTGTGCTTGCTATTATGAGAGATTAAAATGCTTTGAGGTAGTGGATTAGGTAAAAATAAATACAAAAATCTGGAAATGTGATTGACAAAATAGAGAAGGAGATACATGAGGCAAAGGAGGTATCAGGTAATGGTTGATGCTTTCACCAGGGTGGCAGGTACTGGAATGATGTCAATAACCATTGCTACCACTAGCTAGCAAGAGTAAAGGAGGAAGTAAATATGTTGATGCCATCTGATGCTAGAATGAACAAGAGACTAGAACTGTGATAGTTTGAGCTTCAGAGAAAGACAATATTTATACATTTTTCGTCTCTCATATTCTCTATCTCTCTTCCAGAGAGATGACTTCCTGTTCCAATATTTTCTTGATCTTTAAAGTTGCCTTCATAATTTGCATCAAATAGTTTACATTTTTGCCAGCTAGATAAAATCTCATCAATTCTAATAGATTCTGAATTATATTTTTTTTCCTTGCTTGCTCACAAGGCACTATACGAGATAGTGCAGATGAATGGTTTGTGGTACACAGAGATACAAAGAGAATCAAATTCTGAATCCTGATTGAAGGCTGTTTTACATTCTCCTGGGTGTAAGCTGATCCAAATGAGAGAAAGTGTGTCTGAATTTTGATTCATTATTGATTTTGATAAATTTCCCTAGAAAAGGCTATTTAAATTATATCTGGGTTTTACCTTTAAAAGCTTTTAATGACTCAATGTACCTACTCCCTAGGGCAAAGCTGGACTGTTGGGTCACATTTCCTCATTCCTTCTTTTCTATCTTCCCCAACACATATGTAGAGAAAGATTTTTTCCCCCATAGGCAGGATTGAGAAAGGTACATAAGGAGTAGGGTTGGATTTCTAAAAGGAGAAAAGATAATACCTACGAAACCAACTGCCTGCCTCTCTTACAAGAGCAGAAGGCAAAGGTGGTAAATAAAGGTGGAATAAAAACAAAAGATACCAATACAATTTTATTAAGCACAACAAAGAGATATGGGAATATACTTCTCTCCCTTCTTGCAAAAGTGAAAGACTTTGGATGTCTTGGTTGCTGTGCTGGTCAGTTTTGCTTAACTTTTTTTTCCTCTCTCCTTTTAATCATTGTTAAAAGAGGTGATTGTTGGGGAGGGTAAATAGAAAGGGATTTATTGGTAATGCAAGGAAATGTAAAAACCATGATATCAATAACTATTTTAAATGATTTTAAGCATCCTGAGGATAGGGGTTGTTCTTTTCAATTTTTGACTACAACATCTAGCATGGAGTCTTGCGCATAGTAAACACTTAGTAAATATTTATTTACTTAAATTCTATTCTACTTAGGGCTCATCCGTGAGGTTAGCAGAGATGAAGAAAACTATGAAAGTTTAAATATTCTATTGGAAGATAGTATTTGTGTCCCACTTAGTACAATTCTAGAAATATTTTATGTCTTTTGAAAAAAGAGAGTACTCAGTTTATTGGGTACTTCTCTATAAGCTATGGCCATAAGTCTGTGATCAAGAAATGCTGCATCCCTTCCTGCCTTCCCAGTGAATGTAAGAGTTTTAGCTGCCTTCATTGTTGATACTACACACTACAGACAGAGTTTATCAAACTAACTATGCCAGAGTCAGTCATTTAGGCAGCTGAAAGGAATAAATCTTGCACCCTGGGACCCATTCCAGTGTGTGATGCATCTACAAACTGCTACCGCTAAACAGACGCACATTTTTTTTCTTGAATTGATGCTTTTTTTCTGACTGAAAACACATAGCATGGAGCAGTGGAGCAAACAATTCTGAGAATTACTGTAGGTCACATAGTTTGTTAGTGGAGGCCTCATGAACCTGAAACTTGGGCTCTTTCACCTTGACCAAGACTTCCTCTCATATCTTATATCATGATCAATATCAGTTTGCCCTAAGGTTTTGACCTTTCACAAAATAAAAATGAATGCAAGTAGTAAGTAAATCTGAGAGGAGACTTTGTTAATGATATTATTAATAAATGAGGCACATGAGATATAAGATTCTATTAATTTTTAATCCTAAAAGTTATGATTGCAATAAATCTAAGAATATGGTAAACCATTGAAAAGTGATTTTTGAAAATTCAGCTAATAAAATTAACATGCACATATGTATGTATATAAAGCAGCAAAATTTTTATTTTTGCCAATTACTGTCAAAAGAGATAATTTCTGGAAAAAATATATTTTGAAAAAACTGCTATTGTATTTTTGTACAGTATAAATTCAAGAAGTTCTTGAACATCAATATTCTCTGGAAGTAATAAAACCAATTGTGATTTAGCTTGACAACTAAATATTATTCTTCAGAATTCACTTCAAATCTATTCTTCTATATAACATGTAGGAAACCTACATTTAAAAAAAAAGACTTGAACTTTTATTCATTGATTTCTAGGAGTAACTGGGAATTTTGAACTTGATATTTGATATGATGATGATAGTATTAAATAGATTTAATCCATACACTGATGAAAAACCATGTACAAAGAACTGATTATGAAAAGTACAAAGTATAATCTAGATAACTGCCATGTTTGTTGTTCAGTATTCAAGCAATTGTTTTTCCATAGATACTTTTTCCTGACAGATAAGGTTGCCACTTAGTGGCAGCATGTGTCTTGATTCATTGAAATTTTCAATTCCGCCAACATTCACTAAACACTTATCAGGTGCCAAGCACAGTGATCCATGTGATCCTGTGAACTGAACTATAGGGTTTATGCTTTACTAGTGATTCAGAGAAATTAACTTTTCAGAGTTTAAAAAATTTCATCAGAAAGCATAGTGTATAGTGTAGACACTATAGTGTTCACTATGTAATTATTATAGAAGGGTTTAAAAAATAAGCTAGGTACAATTTCATACCTTCCTCACTAATCCTACTATTGTAAATATAGTTTATTTTATCTCTGGTTTTACTCCAGACTCTGTTTAGGGCATTCTTTTCTGAAAAGTCTTTTTCTGGAGTTAGAACTCTATAAGGTGTTCACTTTTAGATAATTTTGCCTCTTCTCTACTTGTCATTTCTTGGTAATCAGAGGGCAGGTCTAGAAGTACGATCATTCAAAGTTTAGCACACTTTGACATAATTCTGAGTAATTGGTTTGGTGCTAATTCTCATCAGTGTCATTATTACTATAGCAACCCCACCAAGTCACATGAGTTTTACCAGTTTTATGTTGTCTTTGATGGCTAGAAACTGCCTAGCACCTGCCTTAATGTGTCCTCATTCTCCATGAAATAGAAGGGATAAGTCATCATGTCTCTGGACCAGAAGAAAGCAAAGAAACTCACACAAGTCAACTGCTTTTCTTGCAGAGATGATAACTAAGTGGGTGCTCTTATTTATGTCATATCTGAAATTCATTCATCTATCATTTTCTTGTCTTTTCTATGTGGCTCTTTGGACTGTGGCTTAGTAATGGACATGGCTTAAGTAAAGATCATGTGAAGTTGCTCATATCCTTCCTTGCCCTTGCATTCTGAAGCCCTATTGTCAATTGCTAAGAATTTAGGCCCCTAATGTATTGGCTTTCTCTGTTTTAGGCTAGTTTGGCATCAAAAGGCATCTGGTGTGTTTTTTTTTTTTCCTATCCAGCTGTCAGCAGCAGGCAATCTATTGCTTAAGCTGTCAGTACTGATTAAAGGAGTGGGCTTAGTTTGACTTTCTAGCACTCCAGATCATCTAAAAGATAACTGCTCTTCCTTCTGGCTCCTATCTTTCCTTTCCCATGTGGTGGAAGAAGAAAGAGAATGAACAATGCATGTTGTTGCATCTTTATGCTAAGAGAAAAATGTTTCCTTCAACCAGTTTCCTTTTATCAGGAGGAGGTAATTTTCCACTTTGTTCTACTAAAAAGAATAGCAACCTGGGTGTGAAAAAGAAATTTAGGACAGCAGCTGTCAGCTCTGTCCCACCCTTTTCAGAACCCTTAAATCTTGGGGCAGCTTCAGGGTAATTTGCATGTTTCTCACACTAACTTCCACTAAGATGATAGGGTAGACTTGCCCCAACCAAAAGATAAATGCAAAAAATTTGTGAAATCTCCACTGAGTTCATAGAAGGTAGTGGTTTTAGGGGAAAAATGGGTCTGAGCAGCCCTTTTCTGAGTTGGCCATGTGACCATGTCCTGGGTAACAGAAGACATGAGCATGTCACCTTTACAAAAAAAACTAATACTCTTTTTGAAGAAGTTCTAGCAAAGACAGCTGCATTAGTGAACTGAGTCATGAAATGTTTATTAAGTGCTCACTATATGGCAGGCATCATGCTAAACTCTGGAGATACAAAATGTCAGAAAGATAGTGTTATCCTTAAGGAAAGATTAGCCACATGTATGATGCATACAAAGTAGAAGGATGGTAATATCAAAAGGAGGGTACTAGTGGAGCAAGAAGCCAGGGAAAGTAAGATGCAGTGGAGAATGTTTCAGACGTGTGGGCCAGCCAATTCAAAGATATAGAGACTGGAGCTTTATTGTGTGTTTAAGGAACAGCAAGGTTAGTGTAGATGGATTTCAGAGTATGTAGGGGAGGGAGAAGTAAAGTTTTAAATAAAAAGATTTGAGAGTTTGGAAGGGGCCAAGCTATGAAGCAATTTAAATGATTAAAAGAAAACTTTTTATTTGATCCTAGAGGAAATAGAGAACCACTGGATTTTGTTGAGTATAGAGGTGACATAGTCAGACCTAAACAGCAGAGAAATCATTAGGCAATGGAGTGCAGGATAGATTGAATTGGGTTGAGACTTGAGACAGGGGTAACAATTGAAAGTCAAGAAGTGATGGGGGCCTGAACTAAGATTGTGGTTGGGTCAGTGGAAAGAAGGGGACATATTTGAAGGATGTTGTGAAGGTAGAAAAGACAAAATTTGACAATAGATTGAGGTGAGTGAGGTGAATGAGAATAAAGAGTTGAATATGGCAGTGTATGACATTGAGGTTGTGAGCCCAGGTTATAGGGAGGATGGGGATGCTCTTGGTAGTAACAAAGAGATGAGGAACAGGGGAGGTTTGGGGAGAATGAAAATGAATTCTGCCTTTGTACATGCTGAGATTGAGATGCCTTCAACTTGAGATAAAAAACAATGTAATATGGGACTGTAGCTCCAAAGAGTGACTAGGAATAGATAGATATAGAGATCATTTATATAGAGATGATAAATGAATCCATGGAAGCTAATAAGACTGCCAAGTAAAGTAGTGTAGAAGAAAAAGAGAAGAGAGTACAGGACAGAACCTTGGGGGAGGGGTTGTATGCCAACAATTAATGGGCATGGCATGCATGAAAAACCAGTAAAAGTGACTGAGAAATGGTCAAGAATGAGGACAAATCATTATCACTAAAACTCAAATAGGTGAGGACATTTAGAAGATGATAATAGATCAAATGCTACAGACAGGTGAAGAAAGACAATTTGAGGGGAAAAGTCATTAGACTCTGTAGAGAACTTTTAGTTGAGTGATAAAGTTGGAGGCCAGACTACAGAGGTTTTACAACAAAAGGAGAAGAAATGGAGGCACTAAGTATGTGTAATTTTATCAAATTTTGCTGCAAAGAAAAGATACATAAAATAGTAGCAAGCAGAAATGATGGGATCAAGTGAGATTACACACAGACACACACACACATATATTCAGGCAGCCCTCTGGACAGCAGTGATTTAACAAAATTTATCTACTCCACCTTCTGCAACAAATGTTGGTACATAAACTACAATTAGTATATTTACTTACTGTTTATCAGAAACATTAATATACATATGAACATATCATGGACACGGACATGTATACACATACATATTGAATAACAACTCTACACACACATAGACTTGTTATTCAATTGTTTTTCAGTCATGTCTAACTCTTTGTGACACTATTTGTGTTTTCTTGGAAGAAATACTGGAGTGGTTCACCATTTCCTTTTTTAGCTCATTTTAGAGATGAGGAAATCAAGGCAAATAGGGGAAAGTAACCTGCCCAGGGTTACACAGCTAGTGAATGTCTGAGGCTGGATTTGAACTCAGGAAGATGAGTCTTCCTGATTCCAGGCCTAACTTCTGATCTACTTCACACTCTGTGTGTGGGTGTGTATATGCATACATATACATTATACATTATACATATGTGTATATATTTATACATGCATACAAACATATATACATTATACACATATACATTATAATATGTGTATGTATTTACACATGCACACAAACATATATGTAACTTAGATGAAGAAGTTCAATAGCTAACTCAATCTTAGATATTCAACATCTTCCCACCTCCCTCAGCCACCTCTCCCCTTTGAGTGGAGGTCTAGAGGGTAAAGCACTAAATTCCACTTGAGGTTTTCCTTTATAGAAGGCAGAACCTGGCCTTGGCAGCTCACTCCATTTTCTCCCCACAGCTCTGCTTGGTTTCAACTCCACAGCACAATTCACACCCTTTATTTCCTTTTTTGGTTTTGTTTTATTTTTGTTTTTGCTTTTTTTTTTTTTTTTTTTTTTAGATGGGGGTTGGCAGGACAATTGGGTTTAAGTGACTTGCCCAAATGTTAAGTGAATTGTCCAAGGTCACAGGGCTAGTAAGTGTTAGATGTCTGAGGCTGGATTTGAACTCAGATCCTCCTAACTCCAGGGCTTGTGCTCTATTCACTGTGCCATCTAGCTGCCCTAGACACTCCCTTTAATGTGACACATCTTTTCCAGCTTCCTTCTGTGTGCTGTCTTCCCTGATTAGATTGTAAGTTCTTTGAGGGCCTGAACTATCTTTATGTTTCTTATTTGTATTCCCAGAACTTAATGCAGTGCTTGGCACATAGTAGGTACTTAATAAATATTTATTTTATTGTTGCACATGGTGGCCCTTTAGGCAGGAAGAAAGGCAATTGTGGGGACCCAGTGGAACTATAGTTAAGTATACCCAGTTATTAGGAGACAGAGCCCTAAAATTCAAGGCTATGAGTTGTATAGGATGTTTTCTCTCCATTTGGCATGGGACTTTTGTGGTATTTTCTCTTGCTAATTACTTTACTATTCTGTCCTCATTAAGAACTTTGGAATTTCCTTTGTGACTCTTGTGACAGGATGTACAGGACAGTGACTTGAGCATAATTATGATTACTTTAAAAATTCAAACACTTTACCTGGGACAATGAGAATTTCCAAAGTTATATGTTAAACCATGCATCTCTTTTTAAAGAGCAATTTTTTGCCCCACTTCTATGAGATATTTATAAGGGTAGCTATAGCTAAAGGCAGACTGATCATCTAAATATAAAGACTCACCTGATCATAACCTTTTAAGTGTGGCAGTTCACTTGTTTTTCAAACTGTTTCTGAAAAAAGAGAAGCAAATTTAAAATAGGTCTCAGAGTATGGATTTCAAGTATGGGAATGACAGAAATATACTCAGCAGGAGAAAAACAGTGTATTTCCAATGGTATCAAAATACACAACAATATATGAAAGATGGTATTATTTAATTGTTCCACCATAGACTTTTCCTTTTGTGCAGAAAGATAGGAGCTATATTGTCCTTTAAAAACTGACTTTATAAAACTTCCCATGGCAATTGGAACTTTTGGAATATTTTTGTTTTAAATTGCACCTTCTCAGAGACACAACAAATGTGAAAGATCATGAGAAATCATGCTGAGAGAGCAAGAATGTCCTCAAAAAGAAGAAGAAAAAATACAAATAGGAAACAAGACATTCATTTTTGAAAATCTATTAAAAAATTGTAAAGGACATCAACAATGATCTCATAATTAATTGCCAAGCCCGTTTTTCCTTCTTAGATGTGAAGCAAAGGTTTTTTTAAAGCTCAGAAGTGACAGCCTTGTCTTCTAGATTTTCATGGTTGGGAAGACTTCTAGTTGGGGGGCAGGGGGAGAGGAGGATAGGTGTTGGTAAAGGTAGATTTCTATCTTAGCCTACAATTGCTGAAGATTATCATGCTGTGGCTAAATAGTAGGAAATCCAAATTCCACTATCTGTTCTTTCAGTTCTACCACTTTTCTCTCTCTTTCTTTGTGTCTGTTTATATACACACACACTTATACACACAACACACACACTTACACACACACACACACACAGCCCTATCATTTCTATTCCACAAATAAATACTCATTCATTCATTTTATTCACCAACATCATATTTCAAAAGTTTTGAAGTTCCTGCATTTATTCCACTCTGCACAATCTAATTCACTTGTCTTCACTTACCCTGTCTTTATTATTTTGCCATTTATTTGTTTGTGAAAACAGAAAGTTATATTGAAAAGAACACACAATTTTGAGTGAAGGGCCTTACTCTTGTCACTGTGAAATCTTGAGAAAAACACATATACTCTTTGGACTTCAGTTTCCTTTTCTATAAAACTGGACCAAATGACTGTAAGGTTCCTTTAAGCTCTAGAGCTGTGATCCTGATGGTATTGAATTCCCTACTTTCAAATTCTTTTAAATTCAGTTCTGACCGTTACCTCCTTCAGGGTCCAAATCAGAATTGACTTTCTTTAATTTCCACCTGTTTTCTTTTCTTTTCTTTTTTTAGTGTCACCATGATTGTTTTGTATATAGAGAAGATTAGATTAACAAGCATTTTAAAATCTATTATTTATGGCATTATCAGACCCCAGACAGACATCAAGGTTGATTAAGCTTCATCCCCTTCAGGAATCAGGAGAAATATGGCCACAAGTTTCCCACTTTTGCCTTTTTTAAAAACTCTGTGATAATGTGACTTTCCCGAGATAGTACCATGTGGCACATGTCAATCCTTGGGGTCCTTGATATATCATGAGCCTTTGTATCAAAGATCCCTTGGGATATTAGTATAATTTATGTCAAGTATATTTTTGCCTCCACAAATAAATTGACCTCAACGAACGGGCCAATGTGATGTTATATAAATAGTATTGCTGATTGAGAGGCATCATTCACATTATAGTAGAAAGAATATTGTACTTGGAGTCAGTACACTTATGGTAAATTACTTACTCTGTAATTATGGACAAGTCATTAAATTCTCAGAGAGTCAGTCTTCTCTGTGAAATGAGGACAATAATGTATTTTAATTACTTTACTCACTGGGTTTTTGGAAGGAAAGTATATGGTGAATCTTAAAGTACTCTATGAATACAAATAATCATCACTATTTGATATAGCAGAATTTCTTTGCCAGTTTCCTCCTCGCTAACTTGTGGCAAAGCAAGTTTTTGTTGTAACTTAGGAACAAGTTCAATATGCAGGAATACATAAGAAGGAAGAGAGAAAGGTTGTTTTGGGGGGGTGATGGTAATGGTGCTGTGATACTTTCGCCTTTTGCTTGTTAGTGAGGCATCCTTGTTAGGCAAGCTGCTAGAGCAAGACAAATTTTAAAAGAAGTCACCAGATACTTTCCCCTTCAAACAACACGTACTAGTAATTCCATCTTTGTATATTACATTTTAGAAAAGATATGCTCATTTTCAAGCTAATGAGGCAGCTGGTAAGGCAATAGATAGAGGAATGGGCCTGGAGTCAAGAAGACCCTATTTTGAATTTATTCTTAGACACTTGCAAGCTGTGTTACTGTGATAGATACTATGTTACTTAGATACTATGCCAGCCATGATACTTGCATAGCTATACTTGCTATGACTCTGGGCAAGTCATTTAACCTCTGTACCCCAGTTTCCTCAATTGTAAAATAGCAAGAATAATGGTACCTCACAAAGCTGTGTGAGGATTCCATGAGATAATATTGTTAAAAAGCATTTAGCTTTTTATTACACACACACACATCCAGAGCAAAAACCCAAAGACTTTTCTCTAGCCTTGGCTACTACTTCTAATCAAATGAGGTCACATACTGCTAATCATAAATTTCCCAAGAGTGAGGCATGCTTTCTGGTTCTGCCAGTAAAGGAGGGATCAGTGAATCAAGAAGATCTGACTCTCTCTCCTATGTAAAACTCCTCCCTTAAAGCAGTCTATGTCAAAAAATAATTGGAAATAATAGTTTGAATAGTTTGGAAAAATTGGAATGATAGTTTGAACCTTACTTGTGATAGGAAAACTTCCACGTGATACTCCATCTCCTCTCTCTGTGTCTTAGAATTATTATTACTATCAACAATATTGATTGGTGTTAATAATTACTAATAAAGTTATTATTTACTACCACTGCAATGAGGATGACTGCAACTACTGTATCAATTACTACAGTTACCACGGCTGCTACTGAAATGACCAATAAGACTGCTCCTGCACTTCTGCTGCTGTTTCTAATGGCTAATATTTATCTAATGTTTTAAGGTTTGTAAAGAGCTTTATGTATATTACCTTATTTGGGCGGGCACTAGGGCTCTGCCCACGGTGGAAATGTTCTCCTTCTTACTTTTTAATGCCTCTTAGAATTCCTAATTTCCATCAAAAGTCAATTCAAGTATCTCTTCATGAATCCTTTGCTAGTAGAGTCCGTTCCCATTACTTTTATTATTTTATTTATTTTGTATGCACTTCTCTGTGTGTATATTATCTTCCCTGACAAAATTATAACATCCTCAAGGATTTGGATTATTTAGTTTTTTGTAATTGTCTATCCAACACTTTAAAAAGTGCCTCTAAAACAATGGGAACTTCATGTGTACTTGTTGGTTGACCAGTTGATTGAAAGGCAGCTCCTAAATCTTTAACACCTTGGGTAATATTCTATACTGGCATGAACTTGTGATTCTACCTCTTACTCCTCACTCATCTACAGCAGGTGCTTAGAGGGGTGCAGGGTGTGTTCAGAGAAGATTTTTATTGTGTATGAGGGCTGATGAGCTCTTTTAAATGCTGCTTTCTACCTTTGGTGTACACTGGATTCGTCCAACTCTCAGTTGTAGCACCAAGAAGCTGTAGCACACACAGTGGCCACAACCCAGGAAACATTTGGTGGATGGGCTAAAACAGGTTGAGGGTAACCAAGGGGACTCAAACCTTTTGGTGAGTTAGGGGGTGTCTACCCCAAGCATATGAAGACATCCCCCCATGGAACAAACAGAAGAGAATAATTTCTTCCATGCACTCTGAAGGTGGCTGAAGTAGACACTATGGAACACTTAGATCTTGGTTAGATATCAGAGATGCCAAGGTCATCCACTGCATCCTGAGCCATCACCAGTGAATTGTCTTGACTTTGTTTTGTCACTAAACTCTCGTGACTCTGGACCAGAGAGTGAAGTCAACAATTTTGAGCAACTCTGCATCTCTTAAATCCAATTTATTTGTGAATCAAAAGATATCCATAGCATTTTAGCATTTTAAATTACATCAGAATCCTGTGGTGATAGGGAAGTGATGAAGCAGCAGGCATGGATACACTAGAAGCTGTAGTCACAGCCTTGTACACAGGTAACCCAGATCATAGAGTCATTTTCCCTGAACTGAAGCAGCAGTGGGATTTGGCAGCCCCCTTGATGGCTGAGCAGCCTTTTTTTAAAAAAGGACTATACTGCTCAAATCCTAGTGTAAGGAAGTAGCTAAAAAGGTGCCCTAAAAAACTGTATGCTTTACCCAAACTTGACCTACTTAACATGGCAGTCAGGGATCCCAATCTGTGGTCAAAACACACACACAAAAAAAATGCACAACTTTTGCAAAGATGATCCTACTCCACTCACCATCAGTACAAAGAATACGCGCACACTTATGCACAACATGAAATCCAGTAGACCTGAAAGATTAACAGCTCTTGTTTTGAGAGAACTCAACAGATATCACATCCATAGAGTAAACCTGAGTGAAATAAGACTGCTAAATGAAGCCCAGTTTACTGAAGTTGGAGCTGGATAAACATTTTTTCTGGAGTGGCTGCAGTGAAGGGGAGAGCTGTGAAACTGGTGAAAGTTTTGCAATCAAAATTTATCTAGTAAGCAAGCTTGTATGCTTAGCAAAAAAGTGAACAACAGGCTCATTACAATGCAATTACCACTTGCAGGAAAGCAATATACCATTATCAATGCATATGCTCCCACAATGATGAAACCTGATGAGATCAAAGAAAAAAAGTTATGAAGACCTGGGGACTGTCATCAACAATATGCTGAAAAAGGACAAATATATAATTCTGGATGATTTTAAAGCAAGAGTAGACCCAATCTACCAAACATGGCAGGGTAGCATTGGGAAGAATGGAGTAGTTACTTACAACTGAAGACTTGTGCATTTCATAACTTTTGCATCACCAATATTGTGTTTTGTTTACCTAAATGCAATAAAACTTCAGAGATGCAATCTTGTAGCAAACATTGGCATTTAAGTGATTATTTCATTGTGAGAAGAAGAGATATGAGAGTGACAAAGGTGATGTGTGATAAGGTGCTGGACTGATCACAGATTTATCCCCTTTTTGAAATTTAACAAATGTGGTAGCCCCAAGGTAAGAGAAATACCGAAAGACAATGTCAACAGATTAGAGTATGTTTTCAAGCAGCACCAGTTTCCTGCTTACTTGGAGAGAAAGCTGACCCAACATACTGTTGGAAACAGTAGAGCAGAAAGGAAGTGGGCAGTTTTCAGAGATTTGGTGTACAACACTGAATTTATCAATCTGAGAACAAAGGACAACAACCAACCAACCAACCAAGGTGCTGAGAAAATATTGAATTGTATATTAAATTGAACTAAATTATACTTAAGTAACCATTTTCTGGAATCTTTTAGATGGAGTTGGTTTATTTTTGCCAAGATAAATAACATCTAAGGTTTCTTCCACTTCTGAAGCCTTATATTTCCCACCTAGAATAAAGGAAGAAGAAAAGTGGGAGGGATAGGCCCAGTTTTCCTATGAAGAAAATAATCCACGCCTTAAATGTGGGTAAATCAAATCTTGTAAAGTGAAGCACTCAACCTCTAAAACGTTCGTTGTTTTTTAAAATTTTTTTTTGATCAAGTGAAGAACAAGATAGTAAAATGATTATTTCCCACCTTCACCAAAAAAAAAAAAATTGGCATCTTCTTTTAAATTCAACTTTTTTCCATGTCAGTTCATCCTAAAGTTTTCCTAAGCACATTAAAATTGGGAATATTCTGAGTGGAGAATTTACTTTTCTCTTAGAAAGGTTTTAAATAGTAATAGAGAAAAGAAGTTGAATATCTTCATGGTCTTCAAAAGAAAACACAAATGGAAGCCTGGGAACACTGAAATGGCTTCTGACATCTGTGAGTTTGCAGCACTACTCCTATTCTTCTGAGGTTTGATGGTTTACATTATTTAAAGAGACATGACTTTATTGAAGGGGTGAGGAAAAATACTATCAATGGCTAAGATGTCAACTCAATTGCCTAATATGTTTTCAGTTCTTAAAATGAAAGAGCAAATAAGAGAAACAAACAAGAAACAGATATAACATCTATGTAACACGTAACATCTACTGTATACTCTTTGCTGACAGAGATACAAAGTTTAAGTAATACACAGTTTGGGAGCTCATGGAACTTACAGTCTAGATAAGGGATGCTCTATTAACCCAGATAAATATAATGTTAAATGGTCATCTGATAAGCACAATAAGGAAATCTTTAAGTAGGGGGTAGAATATGAATTGATTCTAAAGGATGGGCAAGAATTGAATTGAATTCAATCAAGAATTGAAGAAGGCCAAGGAAAGAGACCTGTGAAAGGACACTTGAGATCTTGAAGACTGATATTGATCCATTGATCACATATGAATAGAAGTTTAAAATGATATCATACCTTCTATGGTATGTAGTCCTAGTATCGTTTTATAGACAAGGTAATCAAGGTGGTGAGAGATTATGGAATTTGCACAAGGTCACACAGTGATAGAAAGTTAATTCAATTTCAGGTCTTCTCATTGAAAATCCCATCTCTTTTTTCCTCCTTTCCAAGGAGTGGGTCTTGGGCAAAGAGAACAATAATCTTAAATCCACTTCAACAAAACATTAAACCTACATAAAACAAAAGTTTAGAAAGTGATATGGGTTTCTGCTTTCTAAAATCTAACATATACCCAAAAAGAAACAAACTACCTAAAAAGAAGTCCAGGGGGACAAATTTTAATATTTAAGTGTTCATGTTTGTAATGATTGTTATTTTAACAATGAAAGAACATTTTTAAAAGAAATTTTAATATATCAAGTAATGCAAATAGATTTCAAGAGGGATAGAGTGCTAATAATACCGGAACAGATGAGTGAAAATTTGGCCTTGTGTGGGACATTTGAGATATACTTTGGAATAGTTGATACTTTCCATAGGTATAAGTCATATTTACAACACATTACCCCCAAATTACATTGAAATGCCATAATCAGTTGTGATAGTTTTACTTTCTTTCAAGTTTCATGCATTATAATGCAAGTTTAGAATCTCATGTTATCCAAGTGGCACTTGAGAAAATCCTGATGAAGCAGGCATTTAGCTTGCTGACTTTTCCTCTTGTTGGGAGCTACTTAACACCAAAGTTTGCACCTGTTCTGTATTCATGTTTGCAGATGTACAATATTTCTAATACTCTTAGGAACCCACAGCAGACAATTGTGAGCAGGTGCCTCCTGAGTGCAAAGCAGGGGGAGTTAAAGAATGTGTTATTAATGGAAAATTAGATCTAAATAAAAGAGATCTACAGAAAGAAAATGTTTCCTGTGGGACACAACACTAAAATGACTCCAGGAATGATGTAATTATAATAAAGTGGACATTTGAGCAAGGGTTCCTTTATCCTTTTTAAAAAAATGTCATATACTATACCTCTCTGTTTCAATATATCATAGTTTCTTAATTGGTTATGGTGGATCAAATAACATGTAGAAAAGTTTTTTTAAACAAAGAAAAATATTTGGAGCAGAGTAGGATCAGACAAAGTATTTCTATTTTTATTCTTCATGCCCTTTCAAAAGCACTCCAGACAACATGCTTTTCCACCCTGGTTGCCCCAGGGGGTTTACTCCTTTTAGCTATACAGAGCAGTACTGTGTACTCTCCAAACAGTATCGGGAGCTGTGAAAGCTAAAAACACATGTCTTCTGATTCACCCAGGCTATTCTGACAGAAACTTTGAGATATTAGAGGTGGCATGTAACTAAGCGAGAAGGTACAAGAATAGAAAATTAGAGGTAATAAAGGGATGTTGCAAAGAGTCAAACCTAGGCTTCACCAAACAGGGAAAATAACAACAAGAAGAACAACAAAACCACAACAGCAATAACAACGATGGTAACAGCAACAACAAAACCATCTTAATGATTTATAATTACTCCAAAGCAGAATGAGATGCTGTGCTGATTTCCTCCCCATTAGAGGTGGTTTACCTAATATTCTGTGATCATTTACCAGACATGTATAGGGAATTTTTGTTTTCAGCTATGTCCACAGTAGTCTGGATGGTAGTTTCTATAACATCTCTGACAAAGGGTTACCATGAAAACCTCTAATGATAAGAAATCCATCACATCAGACATTTCATTTCATTTTGAGATAGCTCTCTACTTGTTAGGAAAATTTTCCTTACCTTAAGCCAACATCTTCTGTTCTTCAATGCTGTATGCAATCCTCTCCCTCAACCTCTCTCCTCCACCCACTCAATATATCCTAGTTCTGACATGATAACAATTAATCTTTTTTTTTTCTTTGACTTGATTTCTTGATTGACTGAACCAGTTCTTTTGGCATCCTGTAGACATAGCCATAGAGAATAAAAATGTCAACACCATTCCTGTCTCTGTCACATAGCTTAGCCTTCACATATCTACCTCCACCAGTAGGCAATTATCTTGGAAAAGAATGAGCTCATTATTCTGCACGAATGCCAAAGCATACAATATAGTAATGATTAATAATAGTACAAAATAACTCTCAGAGAGTTCTGTATTGATATGGGGTAGTCAAGTTGAGTTTATGGACCATATGATACTTCATCCTACTCCCTCTCATTAGGGAGACAAATAAATTTTTTGGAGGAACCTAGAGACATAGTAGATGTCCAATTAAACAGCATATCTACCTCCAGGCCTCAAACTGACCCAACTGATTTAGCAATGAGACACTCAGCCACTGACATTAATAGCTGTCACATTTTAAACTCTAAAGAAGACTGGATATGTGCCTGAATTCTCCTTTCCTCAAAATTTTGCACAGAAGTCATACAAAATAGAGCTAGGAAGGAGTCAGAGAGAATCCAACTTCTTCATTTTTAAAATAAGCAGACTATTGTCTAGATTTTTCAGTGATTTCCTCAACATCACAAAACCATGCTATTTAGAAAATGAGTTTTAAAAAATGGATAGAATTCTAACAGAATATGGAGGGGATAGTGAAACTTACAGAAATATGGAATTCAATCCAATAATCATAGTCAAAGAAGAAAGGTAGCTTTGATTGTATAGAAGACTAAAAGTAGATCTGCTTGGTTGAAACCAGTGGGAAAAGTAGAGTAAATTAATGTTGAAGAGATAATCTGCTGGAGGACTGTAGAGGTCCTTGAATGCTAAGCTATGGATTTTGATGTTTTTCTAGCTGTCCAGCTAGCTCTCCACTATTGTAAAAATGCATAAAAAACATATCCCATGTTATTGTCAGGCAGCCCAACTATTACCAAAAGACAGTGCATTATAACTGACAGCAAAAACATAAAAATCACCAGAAACATAGTTCCTGCTGAGACAGCTGGATTAACTCAGAACCCCACTGGGTAGTCTCTATAATTAACACACATATGAAAATCAAACTGTGTAAAAATGTCACCTTGTTATGCTTGAAGTACTTTATGAGTGAGTTTCATTTCACACACACACAGACACACACAAACACACCTATATACTAGCATATATACTCATAACTCAAGCAAGAAAGAATGATACATCCATAATACTTTATGATGCCAATTGTCTTATTCATATAACCAGCTAAGAGGCATGGTTCATAAGTATTCCAGGAAGAGAGATTGATGGGATATTCCCAGAAAATTCAAAAGATAGTGCCCTGTTTCCTGATTGTCATCTGAATGGTCTTTCCCAAGCTAATATACAATTTTTTGCTTATGATGCATTTTAGGTAACACACAGGGTAGAGCACTAGACGTGGAGTTGGAATAACCTCAATTCAAATCTTTCTTCATGTATTTTTAAATGAGTGAACCTGGACAAGCTATTTAATGTTTTTCAGCCTCAATTTCCTCACCTGTAAAATGGGAATAATAATATCATCGACCTCACAGGCTTGTTGTGAGGATCAAATGAAAAATATTTATGATGTGTTTTGGAAACCTGAAAGTTCTAAGTTTCAGTTAATATTTTTATCCTTTTCATAATTATCATTTCTATCATATTATAGTGTAAAGGAAAGAGTATCAATCTGAAAGAGTATCAATCTGAAAGTCAGGAGACCTGGACTAGTAACCAAGTAACAAGTAACTAAGCAGCCACACAATCTTAGGGAAATCACTTGACATCTCTGGGCCTTGATTTCTCCATCTATAAAATGTGGTACTTGGGTCAGTTAATATCCAATATTCATTCTAATGTAAGCATGCCATGATTCTGGGTTCAAACACTTTGAAATTCAGAGAAGGGGCAAGAATTGGCATCATTGATCACACACCACAGGATGGCTTGCTAAGTTACAGCAAGACTGAGCCTGGCAGGGGAAGCAAATACCATTAAAGATTTAAATGAAGAGATTGCCATATGATGTCTCAGCACCAGTGCATAGTAGAAGCAATCATTGTCATGGATGAAAAGACAAAGGCATTAAGGAATATACATGGCCAACTTTATAGTTCAGAAAAGTCTGGAGGTTGGAGCTTTGTTCCATGTTACTTATTTTTAAATTTTATTTTAAATTTATTTTATATATATATGTATATATTTATATATAAACTTTATTTTATTTTTAATTTTTGTAATAAAACAAGCACTTTTATAACATAGCATAATTTTTAAAAAGATGATTGCCCATGAAACTATAAATATATTATGTATAACTTGCTATTCCTTTAAAATATATATTAAAGTTATCTTGTAAATTCCTTTTTCCTCCCCCTCCCCTTCCTTTAGGGTTAGCTACCATTAGATACAAATTCCCTGTTAATTGTTTTGAGAATACTAGTTCTGCATTTTGTAACTCTTAACCACCTAAGCCCTTCCTATCTTTGCAGCCTTTTTTTCCATATTGCTCCCATCCACACATGCTGTAGATTAGCCATATCTTTTTAAACAAACATGTGACTCCATCTTCCATCTCTGTACCTTTGCACTGACTGTTCATTGTTTTTGTAATATATTCTCTCCTTACCTCCTAGTCTTGGAATCCTTGGTTTCCTTCAAAATACTTCAACTTTTTTTTACTCTCACAGTCACACTGTCTACTTTCCTCATCTCTTTATTGGCACATCCTTATTCTTGAAATCCATCTTATCTATATTTTTATCACTTTTCTTTATATTTGAACTGGAAAAAATGTATTTTTTTATATTCTTACTTTCAATCTTTGTTGACCTATGAATTCTCATTTTAGGGTAATATCCATCATTTGACCCCTTTTCTCCCAGTCCAGGGCTCCTTGAATATTGCTGGAAAAAGTAACATAATTGAGATGCTATAACCTACTACAAATTCATGGTACACAACCTTAGATATTGAATAATCATTTTTTTCAAATTTTATTGACTGTCATTTTACCATAGTAACTATGCCAAAAATTTTCTTCTCTTACTTCCAATCATCCTCTGCACTTACAGTGGATGACATAACCAGCTATTTTATTGAGAAAACAGAGGCCATCATTAGACATTAGCTCTCGTATTCCCCAAATTCCAAACCTCATAAATACTCAGTATCAATATGCTCTCATTCCTCTTCCCTGAAAATCAAAGAAGATTATTTAATCAATCAAGTTAGAAAACAAGTAATAATTAAGTGCTTACTGTGTTCTAGAAAAGAGCTATTTTTCCTTAAGGCTAAATCCTTCACTCTATTTCTTGAACCCTTCTCCTTCCTACATTTTCCATAACCTTCTTCTAGTATGAGTTCCTTTTTTTTTCACCATTAATCTTCAATTTCTTCTTTCTGCTGCCCTCTCATATTCTGTTTAATCTGTTAATGTAGATGTTCCTAAAGTTTCTGAGTCCTTACCCTCTGTGTAACCTTCCCTTGTACAGTATCATTCAATGCTATTGCTTCAGTCTTTGTCTCAATGGAGATCATTCTTTCATTTCTCTTTTTAGCTCTTTCAAGTTTTATCAGTCCTCTCCTTATACTCGTTTTTTCTGAGATCCAAATTGTCACCTGCCTTAAATTAATCTCTACATGGTTATTCCAAGGAAAGTTAAAACATTCTCTATCTAAAACTCAGCTCATAATTAGTCTCCCTTAAAGAATCTGATCCTCTTTCTGAGTTTTCTATTTGTGGAACACCCCAATCAATGATGAACCTTGGGATTACAGTTGATTCTTTCCTTTTATTCATCTTTCAAATCCAATCAACTATTACATCCTGTTGACTTTACTATCACAATGTCATTCATATTTATCCTCTCTTTTTAATTACCATTTCTACTACCCTAACATAAGCCCTCACCTTCCTAGCCTATAGAAACAGCCTGCGTTCAGGTCTTTCCATCTCCACTCTCTTTTTACTTCAATGGAATCATTTAAAAAATTATAATGTTTATCTCACTCTTTTGCTCAAAATAATTCTGTAGTTCTCTGTTGCTTACCAAAAATGTTGAAATTCTGATGTATAACATTCAAGTCCTTCAATGGTTTGGTACCACCCTTTCTTTCTAGTCTCATACCAGTCCTCTCCATGCTGTCTATCTATGCCCACGTGAAACTGAACTTTTCTCTTCTCCCAACCTTGCACAGTGCCTAGGGAGGAGATAATGATTCAGTTATGTTTGATCATGTGAAATAAAATTAATACCCTTCACTTTCATGAATATAGGCCTTTCATTGTTAAGATTTCTGTTTAGAATGTCTATTTCTACCCTCATCATTGACTGAATAATATCATCTTTTAAAAAAATAGTCAAACTTAACAAACAAAATGAGTGAGCATTTCCTTATACAAAATAAAGCAGTAATAAAAACTGCAAATGAAAGCATGGGTCCATGGCATTTATAATTTACTTTTCTCTTTAAGTATATAATATGTTCTATTTTTTACACTTCCTAGTTCTGTGACCCTGGGAAAGTCACTCAACCTTGTCTACCTCAGTTCTTCCTTTCTAAAATGAGCTAGAGAAGGAAATGGCAAACCATTTCAGTATCTTTGCCAAGCCTGAAATGGCGTCACAAAGAGTTGGACACTAGTAAAAAAAATTGAACACGCATTGAACACATCCTTTCATTTATTGTTCTGGATCGTTTGTTTTCTTTTGATATATAGAAGCAAACAGAAGAAATTACATTATCAGTCTCATCCTCCTACATAGGTAAGTTAACTTCTTAGCAGACCTAGAATCTTCCCCAAGTGATATCTAGGGAGATACAACTGCCCTCAGCTGATTTCCATTCCCTTTTCTTCAGGCATGATGTTGCCCCACCCAGTACTGGTACCTTCCTTAACCTTCCTTTTTTCCTTTGTTCTTTGGCTGATCTCTGCTCTGACTAAACTTGTCATAGCTTTCTTATCCCTCCACCTCTTTCTCACAGGGTTGGAAGTGGGTTGGTACAATTGAGTTATTTTTCAACCATATGGTGAGATGCAAATAGGCTTTGGGGTGCATATTTGCAGAGACTATAGCAGGAATAAGGGAATTCTTAGATTCTAGATCACAAACCTCTGGGTTACATTGTTCAGACCTGCCAGAATGTGGGAACTAGTGGGGCAGGGGTTGCCCAGTGTCCTAGGGATTAGCTTTCTCAGCTGTTAAATGCATCATGTTCTTATCTATTTATGGTTCTGGGTGGGGAGACTGCTACAATTGTTTTATTTGCAATTCTTATTTTGGGAAGTTTTGAGAAGTTTCCGAGATCAGAGACTCATTCTCTATTTTGTTAGTGACATTACCCCCAAAATATCCTGATTCCTGATCCCCATTAACTTTTTATACTGGTTGCTTTTATCAGAGTCGCTTCAATTACCCAACAGGACCCAGAGTAAAAAAACAAAACAAAACAAAACAAAACCCCAAAAAACAAATTTGAGAGTTAAATTTTGGAAAATGCTTTTAGTAACAATATAAAGGAGGAATAACCCTATACTTCTGGAGAGGAAACTTTGGTTCAGGTAACAGATGGCTTATACAAGATCAAGAAAAAAATACTCCTTATTTTTTGTTTGTTTGTATGTTTTGTTTTAGGTATACCCTCAATCAGTGTTAATGAATGCTGAAAAGTTGAGGTGGACAGGTTTCTGGATTTGTAATTAGGCATGTAGTATAGTGAAGCTTTCTTAAAGTAAAGGCAATTTGAAAAAAGTTGTTTAATTCAGTCACTAACTTTACTCCTCAATAATTATTTCCTAATTTACTTTGAAAGATATATGCAAATGAGGAAACATTTTAAATGATATAATCGCCCTTATGACCCAAACTAGTGCATTTAGTTATCTCTTATATCTGCAAAGTACTTAATACTTCTCATAGAAATCTCACTTCCTTCATCTCCTTTGTGATCCTCTGGAGCATTGGATGATGGAATTCAAGGAGTCAGAAGACCTTCATGATAGTGAGTCACTTTATACTAGAATCTGATCCTCCACATGCAAATCAAGGGAGTAAAATGAGAATGGGAGTTTGAAGACATCCCCGCTTTGAAAGTAAACTCTGCCCCCTAATAGGCTGAGTGTAATCATATAGAGCCTGTGACAGAGGGAATTTGCTGAAGGGTGCAGCAGAGCCCATAGGAAGCTTCCCTGCTGTGAAGATAAATTCTGCCCCCTAATAGGCTGAATGTAGTCATATGAAGCCTGTGTGGGAGAAGTTTTTCTGAAGGGAAGCAGAGCCCCAGGAAGCTGGTTGAGAGCCAGCCAGACATTGGGGGAGAGAGAAGGCACTCATTAAGGAGATAAAGAGGTTTGTGAGTAAATATTGACCTTGTATTGGTTTGTGGGAAAGAGTTTTGGTTTGTGGGAATGCTGAAGGAAGCTGTGGCTCTCAGCATTATTTTGGCTTCTGAATATCTTTGGTACTATGATGGAATTGGCTTACTGGTTTTGGGATTAGGTTTTCTGGTGTCTAAATAAATACTTCAATTCTGTTCTTTACCGGGAGAATCTGGTATATTTTGTGATCGAACCTCATGAGATGGTTATAGTCACAGTCTGTATTGTGATCATTGGTACTGTAAATATTGCATTGGCACCACATTTGGCAGCAAGGATGGGACTGCAAAATATCAGACCTCTAGTTGGAGGAAGAAGAGATTTAGAAGAAGAGATGGATATCCCAGGATGGGAGGATTTGCTTTATGTCTCCCTAGCAAGAGAGTGGTCTAAAAGTACAGGGCTCTGTGAAAACTAGGAACAGAGGCTGCAGCAGGGAGAACCTAGAGATTTAGAAACATGTTTGCAAGGAATGCCAATAATACCTGGGAGAGAGCTGGAGACAGTGAATAGAAGAGGCTGGGTTTTGCTAACAGGCTACCATATTGTGTGTAAAAGCAGAGACAAGCTGTTACAATAGTTGGCTAAGTGCCTGCATTTGCACCCTCCTTTAGAAGAGCAACCTGGAGAGTCTCAGATGGAGATGGAAGGAGAGAGTGCTGGAGAGTCTCCGGAAGCAGAGAGGGTTGTTGTAAATTTGGCTCAGAAAAAGAAGCAAAAAAGTAACAGGAGGAAAGTTCATAAAGCTTTGATAGCGTGTCAGCCTAGTTGCTTTGACAGCAACTCCCAAGAAAGTGCATTGGGAACAAATATTACAATACAGAATGATACATTGTTTCATGGTGATGCTTTTACAGAGGCAGAAGCTTGCCCCATACTGAGAAGAAGGCAGGAGAGTCAGGGAGGGCAAGCAGTGTTTAAGGAGATACTTGAAGATTTCATTCAACAGGAGATTACTGATATTTTGAGCAGATTCGCCCAAAGGGTGGGAGAATCCTTAGTTTCTTTGATGGGAAGAATCACTGATGAAGGAGCTGCTGGGAGAGTGATAGAAAAAGTGGACTGCTTGAAATTTATAAGTATTTGACAAAATCCTTTTGTCCAGCAAGCTTTTAGAGACTTTCATTTGGTAGGAGATAACAATACAACCAATCTGTTAGCTTTAGCTGCTGATGTATGCAATAGAATGTATCCCACTGATTCTACGTGGCCTGCTGGAGACAGACCCTGGTATTCACTTAGAGACTACATGAGAAAGTTGAAAGAAGAAGTAATGAAAACTGCTATCGTGGTTGAAGATGCAGATACATATCATGAAATCTCCTTAGCAGTTCCTCATAGAAATATCATGTGAAGACTGCTCCTCCTGCTTATAAGCACCTACTTTTGACTCTATTAATTGGTGAAATAGGGTACCCTCTTTCAGAAGTGCTGGATAAGATTTCACAGCTAACTGACTTAGGAGAATAGAAAAATGATAAATTTCCTCATTAGAGAAGAGTAAGTAGCTGGTGAATTCAAATTCAGAATAGATTGCCAAGAAAAGAGCTGCTTACTGGTCTATTGAGAGCAGGGGTTGATTTTATTAAAATTGCTGGTATTCCAATTATTGAACTATACAAAATGAATCAAGAAAATGGCTTGATGTTAGACAGAATAGAGAAGTGATAACTGCCCCTACAGATGCTCCTGAACCATTGTATCCAAGTTTGTCACACCTTCAGGGGGACTCAGATTAAAGAAAGTGCTGGGATAGGTGGAAGTGGTCAATGTGCTGAACCTGTGGAGTATATCGTCGTTGGAAAAGAGGGAGGAGGACAGTATCATATATTCTCCTATGAATGAGATTATGATAGTGAGTCCAGAGACTCCAGAAGCTTGGCTGACCCTATATTTATCTTCTTTTGACTTTTTTGTCTGCTAAACTTGTTCGTGAGATTTGTTTTCTGCAGGATCCATACCCTCCACCTGCAGATGCCTGATTGCTTAAGCCAGATGTCATTCCCTGTCCATGACTGTGATATGCCACCTCAGGTCCTGGCTCTGGATGACAGCTAAAGAACTGAACTCTTGAATGGGACCTCTTGGGATAGAGACAGCTCTAAGCCTGATTTCAGCTTGAAATAGCTTTGGAGAAGAGACCTTTGCCCTTTACCCCAAGATTTTGAGCCCCATTCTTTCAAGGGGACAAGGATGCGAAACTTGTGCCCTAGTCCCCACTCTAAGCTATTGTTTTATGTGCAAAGTTGTTGAATTATCTCTGCTATATTTTTGCAAAGTTCTGTTGACACCAGTTTTTCTACCAGTTATCCATAAACTCTCATTTATTGTTAATGTACTTTTGCTATGTAAGGGACATGAAAGATCTTGGGGCTGAATATAATGAGAATGGGAATTTGAAGATCTTCCCTGCCCCTTAACAGACCTAGGGGGGAGTTTGAAGACCTCCCCTGCTTTGAAAGTAAACTTGGCCCTGTAATAGGCTGAATGTAATCACATGGAGCCTGTGATGGAAGGAATTTGCTGAAGGGTGCAGCAAAACCCATAGAAAGCTTCCCTGCTGTGAAGATAAACTCTACCCCCTAATAGGCTGAATGTAGCCACATGGAGCCTGTGGTGGGAGGAGTTTTTCTGAAGGGAAGCAGAGCCCACAGGAAGCTGGTTGAGAGCTAGCTAGACATTGTGGGAGAGAGAGGACACTCATTAAGGAGATAAAGAGGTTTGTGAGTAAATATTGATCTCATATTGGTTTATGGGAAGGCTAAAGGATAGCATGGCTCTCAGTGTTATTATGGCTTCTGAATATCTTTGATACCATGATGGAATTGGCATACGGGTTTTGGGATTAGGTTTTCTGGTGTCTAAATAAATCCTTCAATTCTATCCTCTATCTGGAGAGTTTGGCATATTTTGCGATCAAATGTCATGTGATACTTATAGTCATGGTCTTGATCATGATTGTGGGTGCTGTAGATATTGCATTGGCACTACAGGGGGTTGGAAAAATGATTTTCTGTAGTTTCTTAGAAGCACAGCTCATTTCTATCATCATCCCAATTTTCCTGATAGGGAATTACTTAAGAAGTAATGATATGGCCAATATAATATGATATCCCTCAATACAGAGATCATTTTTGCCTTTCTCTGTATTCTCAGCACTTTTCATAATGCTTGATATATAGTAATAGCTTAATGTATCTTTATTGACTGTTGTTTGACATATAGTATTGAGAATAGAATCCAAGTCTTTTAGTCCAATGTTCTTCCAACTCTTTGGCTGATCTTTGCTATGTTTGTTCTTAATTTTATTGCTATTGATTTTATTGATTATGATAGTCATAATAGTTGAGGAGGTGGTAATATTATTGAGGAATTGAAGAGGATTAATGCAGTTCATAAAGTTCATTTAGTAGCTGATAAAAAAGTGCTTTATCTACTGCTGGTGAAGAATATATCACATACTTTTATGTTGGCTTTAGAAAACTCTGAAATTTGGTTATAATGCATTTTATTTTGTTCTTCATATATTTGGGGTAATTCCATAATCATCTAGTATCTGAAATGGTAACATATAGGAAAATCATTCAATATAACTTACCAAGAAATCAAGATAAAACCCAGCAGTTCCATCTACCTGGATCACATTTTATATCATTCTTGGAAGAAAGATAATTTAACTTGAAAAGATCAAATGTGTCCACAAGAGATGTAAGTTTCTGGGTGGTTGACAAAAGAATGGCAGCAAAAGAAAAAGAAACATGCCTTTTTATTTGTAAGTGTCCAAATGGAAAGATGTTTGGGTAGAGCTTTAATTAAAAGAGTTGATTTTACAACCTGACATTTCTCAACAATGTTGATGTTCATTAAAAACATGAAAAGATCATGGAATAGCAACGTCTGGGTATAGAAAACTAAGTTGTACTTTACATCTTCTACTTTACTGATAATAAAAAAAACCTCACAAAACAGTTTTCTATGCACTGAAATCTTTATGAAAGACAGTGCAGTTAGAGGTGATGCACAGTATTTGGAGAGGATTGGACTGAGTCAGGAGAGACTGGGATTGCAGGAATAGGAACTCACTTATTCTTGAGACTTCAGATAAGTGTGTTAACATGAACTGCAGTGATTAATTTTTGGAAGAAACTTCTAGGAAGACTAAGGCTTTGGGGAAGCAAATTCCCTAAAATGATAAAGGATAAGTTATAATGGGTAAATGTTCATCAACTTGAAAACTCTCAGGTATAATTTAAATACAAAGCATTGAAATTCTAAGAGGCATGGAAAGCTATCTGCTTATTTCCTTGGAGATTTTAATTGAGCTCTTGCTCCTACCAACTCACTATCTCCTTTTATTTCAGTGATTGTATTCCTAATATATAGGACCCACTGGTCATTGGAAGGAGACCAGCTATAGCTGAAACAACCTAGAAAAAAGTTGTAGAAAAACCTCAAAAGTTCCTTCTCATGGAGGGAATAAAAATTATTACCTACCCCATAGTTTATATGACTTAGGAAAATAAGAGACTCACAGCTGAAAATGACTTTAGAAATAATCTAGTCCAACCAGTTCCTGACACCAAATACCTTTTATTATATTTTCATCAAAACTAAAAAATAATTTTTAATCCTCTTGTTATGGGAAATTCATTACCTCTAGAAGCAATCCCACTTCACTTTTGGGCGGCTCCAAATAAAGAGATAATTATCTTTACATTAATCTAAATTTACTTTTGTGTAGGTTTCAAGATACAAGCCCAGATATTGAGCTATATATTAGGATACAGAAAAAAAAAAACACAAGCATACAGGTGCACACCCAACAGCAGTTGGCATGTATGATTTTGTCAAACAGAACAACTATTCCCTCATGCATATGGGAACCTTTCAAATACTTGGTGAGAGCTATCATATTTCCACCTTAAGCCTTCAGGTAAAACATCTCCATTTCCTATATGTTATGACCTCAAGACCCTTCATCATTTTGCTCAATTTCTTCTAGACATGCTTCAGCATATTAATGTCCTTCCTAGATTGTCTAAACTAGAAATGGCTAAGATAATTTAGATGTGACCTGACCAGCCCAAGTGTAATGCCAAGCACAGCTTTCCAGAGAACTGCTGCTGTGAACAGCTTTAAGGTTCTGATTACATAGTATAGTGAACTGTCTATTTATTCAGCAGTAAGCTAAAGCAAAACATTCACAGAAACCAAAGTACAGCATTCATAATGTTATAACATAACAACTTATCACTGAAGTGGCCACATAGTTTTTACCAAAATGGCCACATAGTTTTAAACAAAAGATATCATTCAGTGAATTCTTAATTCAACCATCTTTAAGGAGAAAGCCTATTTAAGGAACACAAAGTATAAAGGTCCAAGTTCTCAATCCCTAGGTCACATTATCTTAATCTCTCAGTCAAAAAGTCTTCTTTCTTCTTGATTGGAGATTAGTTTCCAAGCATCCTTAACTCAATCATCCTTGAGAGGTACAAGGTACAAAGTACAAAGTTCTCCCACCCTTAGGATACAGTAAATTATGATCTTCTCAGTCAGCTCTAAGTATCCAAGGAGAGGTCTTTTCATCTTGACTCAAGGCTGGCTCTCAGATTCCATGGTTCCTCTTCCATGGTCCCAGCTTTTGCTCGAATTTACCCAACTGTCACCTGGATTCAAAGGTAGCCATCTCTCAGCTCCTCATCCAGCTCCTTGTCCAGTTCCCATTCCATATTGAAGCTCACAGTGTCGAGTGCATCTCAAGTCCTTCAGTTTCTGTTTCTGGGAAAACAAAGCTCAATAGGGCCAAAACAACATTCATACACATTCCTGGCACCATCATCAATCAGTTCACTTTCTGCCTGTGAAATCAACACAGACTCACAAAGTCTAAGAACTCAACACAAATTGTCAGTATAGTCCCAGGACCTCTGATACCCTCCTCCAGGACTTCTGTAAAGAGACAACAAGAAAATTCTCTTTCAGGGCTTCTAGTGATGTCCCAGGGCTTCTGTACAAGGTATTACAAGCACAAATCATCACAGGCAGAGCAGACAGACAGAGTGCTGGGATAACACAAGTTTCCTCCTTCTCAACTCTGCCACCACAAGTGTTCTCTTCTCAGTTCTTTTCTCTCCCAGCTTGAGCTCCTTATATATGGTCATTAGTTCCTCCCTGGTCTGCCCCTTCCCGTTGCTTCAGCAAGTTCTTCCCACTGTGGGTTTCACAAATTCTGTTTCTTAACGAAGATTTGAGACAATCAGGGTAAGACACTTGAACTTAAACAAGGTGCTAATTGAATAGCTGAAACAAGATGCTAAATACTTCTTTACTTGCCATTACACCTAGTAGTACACTATATCTCTCTCAAAATGAAGTCTGTACTTTAAAAAAATATATTTCTTTGGGGAATTACTATTGACTGCTATTGAGCTCTAGACCATGAATGTTCCCAGATCTATTTTTAGATGAACTTCTGTCTGGCCTCAGTTCTATAGTTTGAATTTATAAAAACAAAACATTTTTTATCATATTAAACTTCATTTTACAAGATTTGGATCAATATTCTAGCCTATTATATGTCCTGTCACCCAATCTCTGTTCTGAGATATCACAATTTGATAAGCATGCCAACTATATGCATTCATATATGTGTGAATAATTAGCAACTATACTAAACATCTCATTACCTCCTACAGATCTCCCAGGCACTCCAGCATGGTACTTTCCTCTAAGCTGACATTAAGACCCTAATGATTTTTGATAATTTAATTTTTATTATCTTATTATTATCTTTGAATTATTATTATAATCTCATTCTTACTGTCATCTAGTCTTCATTTCTGTGCCTCATCCACAAGGATATATGATTTCACTGAATATTTTGCTGGAATCTAGATAAAATGTATCTACAACATTCCACTGTTATGATTCTAGTTGCTTTCCAAAAATGTAATTAATTTAATCTGCATGACCTATTCTTTACACAGTATTTTGGGTATTTGTAACCACTACTTCATCTTCAATATTTTACTTATCATCCAATTAATATGTTCAGTTCAATCCAATTCAATAAACATTAATTAAACATTACCACATGTCAGAAATTTTTCTAGGTACTAAGGATACAAGTAAAAGTCTACAAACAGTCCTGGCCCTTGAAGAACCTATATTCTTTTGGAAGTAAAATAATGTATATATAGATAAATAGACAAAATATATGTAAATCAAGTACAAAGTAATTTTGGGAAAAGAGAAACTATTAACAATCCGAGGAAATAGTAAGAATTTGAGTTGTTGCATGATCTGAGCCTTGGAGGGAATTAAAGATACCAATAGATGGAAGTTAGTGGATAAAGATTTCCAGACTAATAGTCCAGAACAGGTAAACATATGGTGGTAGGCATTCAATTGATTCTTCAGGGAATGGCATGTATGATAATTTTGATAAAACATAGACTTCATGAGGACAAAGTTTTGAGCTTCTAGTTTCTCTTTCGGTGAGAAAATGGGGAGTAAATAGAGCAGTGGTCATGAATTCAGAATAACCTGAATTTAAATCTGACCTCAGATGTTATATATGGTCCTGAGAAATTCACTTAACCTCTCAGAACTTCACTGTCCTTATTCGTAAAAGGGGATAACAGTAGCATCCACCTGCCTGGGTTATTGTGAATATAAAGTTAGATAATATTTGTAACATAATTTGCAAAACATAAAACACTATATAAATGCTGCTATTATTATTATTTAAAGACTGTAGTAATGTTTATTGAGTTTTTATTTACCTGACCTATGCTGCATAATTTTTTCAAAAGTTAGTAGCAGTGACTAAATAATCACATCTGCCTGTTCTTCCAATGTTTTGGTATGTTGTTAGTCAGTACCTGGTGCCTTGAATTATTAGAGACAGCTAGATATTCTTTCTTTTCTCCACTTGTAATTGATGGTTAAACAACTGACCTCATATTTTCTTCACTATCAGCCTCCCCCACACCACAAAATTACAGAATAATAATATCGATCAGTGGAAATGAACCTCAAAATACAATTATTCAGGAAGAGCAATTTATTTTGAAATAATAATTTTAATAAAATTTTTAAAGCATGAAAGATTTGTTCTTTTCTCCAAATGGAAGATCCTCTTAGTGTGGAACATGGAATATATTTTCAGACTTTTCCAGTGCATTGATATTTTCATTGAGACTTTACTTTTCTTCTTGTTTCATATATATGTAAATGCATATACATACATACTTATAAACATATACATACTTACATATATGCACACAGAAATATATATATTTCTTATATGGGGTAGGAGTTGGATACTGAGAGAAATTAAGGTGCTGTAAAAACAAAGATATCACTGACATTCTGTTCTAAAAATAAAGATACAAATATACGATATTATAATTAGTAAATAGTAGTATCAAGGCTGAGATTCATATGTGTAAACTTATTCAAACATAAAGTCTTGCTTTTTGACATGAGGAGTAAGATAGTAACACTGCTTTAAATTTTACTTATTAAATGTTAAAGAGTAAACTAGTTAAATGATAAGGCACAGTAATACAGTATGAGTTTTTCTTTTCAACATTTTGGCATCCTGTAATACTTATTGGAATAACTTTGAGAACATAGTAATTTGATTTTGCTGAGTCATTTAAAAGGAGACTTGCAAAAGGTATATTACAAGTGCAATGTACACAAAACTCCGCATCCAAATCTGATTCTGAACCTCAGGGTTTGTCTGGAGTCAGTAGTCCACACATTAATGTTTTCTAATAAAATTCTGCAATTAACTTTCATTAAACTAGCAAACCTACAGGCTATCCTTTCTCTGATTTCTGTGAATATATCTACTTCAGATTTTTCTTCTTTGCCTAGGTTACTTAAATAAGCCTCAATAGCATCTGAAAATTAAATATTACCCTCGTACAACATTTAAATAGCTCCTCAAATGTCACATATTTCAAGAAACATTTCCTAAAATATTTGAATTTTTAATTCAATGATGCAGCTTCAAAATATAAAACTCATGACTAGATTTTGTGTTTTGTTCTTTTTATTTTAGTTATCAAATCACATGATCATAGATATAGATGTAGAAGGGGCTATAGAGATCATTGGATTCTACCATTTCATTTTCATATGGACAAAATGAGAGCCAGAGAGAGGTTAAATGAGTTGTCTGAGGTCACATAGTTAGTATGTGTCTGAAGTAGTACTTGAACTCAGGTCTTCATGGCTCCATGCCCAGCTCTGTATCTACAATGCCATTAATCTGGTTTGATCCTGCAAATTTGGAGCTCAAATAATATTACAAATATAATACTTATGGTACTCTCATCCAATCTATCCTATTTAGTGTTCCAAGAGAAATACCCTGGATCAAGGTTCTCTATAAAACCACATCCACTCTAAATCATAACTCACAATATCACAACAACATATTTGTTTTATTCTAATATTCCAAAGGAGACAAATAGTTTTAAAAAGTCATTAATGCAATAAAATAGTGATAAGACCTCCAATTGAACACCCTCCTCCCCCAAAGATATGGTGTATAGTTTTCCAGAAATGCATACACCATCAATGGGAAAAATGAACATCCTTAGGGACCCAAGTACTAGTATTTGAGTAGCCCACATGAAGACGTCTACTGCTGCAGGATGATATCTTCTGGATATGTTAACTCCCTGTTCTCAATAGGTATACTTTTCATTAAGCATAATGTCTTTATTGGATTTAACTGTTATTGGGGATGGCAAAAGTCTCTGCTGTGCTCCTGGCCTGCAGATTGTAGGGGGACCAAATGACCATTCAGAGTGTAATCGCTCTTGCTTTGACCTTAGTGGATCTGGATCCCAGTCTGGGAAGGGGGGGCATCCTGGGATGTGTGGCCAGTGAGCCAGAGTGTGTGGGGGCTGTAGAGAGGACACCCAACTAATAGCTCCAGGAGCTGTGAAAACCCCAGCGATTTGGGAAAAACTCTCCATTCTGTAAGCAAAGTTCTATCAGGTAAAAGACCTCAAAAGGCAAGTAATTGGCAAGATAAGGAAGTGCAATCAGACCATACAATCATTTTTGGGGACAAAAAGGATCAAGGCATGGAGCAGGAGGAAGAAAGCAAAATCAGAATTCCTGCATCAAAAGCTTCCAAGATAAATATGAACTGATCACAGGCAATGGAGGAGCTCAAGAATGATTTTGAAAATCAAGTAAGAGAAGTGGAGGAAAAACTGGGAAGAGAAATGAGAATGACACAAGAAAATCATGAAAAGTGAGCCAACAGCCTGTTAAAGGAGACCCAAAAAAATTCTGAAGAAAATAACACCTTAAAAAGTAGACTAAATCAAATGGGAAAAGAGGCCCAAAAAGCCAATGATAAGAAGAATGCCTTAAAAAGCCAAATTTGGCAGATGGAAAAGGAATTTCAAAAACTCACTGAAGAAAACAATTCTTTCATAATTAGATTGAAGCAAATGGAAGCTAAAGACTATATGAGAATTCAAGATACTATCAAACAGATCCAAACAAATGAAAAAATAGAAGGCAATGTGAAATATCTCATTGGAAAAACCACTGACCTGGAAAATAGATCCAGGAAAGACAATTTAAAAATTATTGGACTGCCTGAAAGCCATGATCAAAAAAAAGAAACTAGAAAGCGTCCTTCAAGAAATTCTCAAGGAAAATGACCCTGATATTTTAGAACCAGAGGGCAAAATAGAACTTGAAAGAATTCACCAATCACCTCTTGAAAAAGATCCCAAAAAGAAAATTCCTAGGAACATCATAGCCAAATTCCAGAATTCCCAGGTCAAGGAGAAAATATTGGAAACACAATCAGGATAACACAAGATCTAGCAGCTTCTACATCATGAGTTTGAAGGGCTTGAATTATGATATTCTGGAGGTCAAATTAGTTGGGATTGCAGCCAAGTATCACCTACCCAGCAAAACTGAGTATAATGCTTCAGGAGAAAATATGGTCATTCAATGAAATAAAGGACTTTCAGACATTCTTGATGAAAAAACCAGAGTTGAACAGAAAATTTGACTTTCAAATACAGGAAGCAAGAGAAGCATAAGAAGGTAAACAGGAAAAGGAAATCATAAGGAACTTATTAAAGATGAACTATTTAAATTTTTACATGGGAAAATAACAGCTGTAACTCCTGAGACTTTAATCAGTAGAAGGATAGTTGAAGTGAATATATATGTATATATGTATGTAGAGCAGGCTATATGTGTGTGTTTATAGATGTTTGTGTATGCGTTTGCATGAGTATATGTGTGTACATGTAGACAAAGGGTACAGGATGAGTTGTAAATGAAGGGATTATATCTAAAAATAAAGTTAAGAGGTGATAAAGGAATATATTGGGAGAAGGAGAAAGGGAAAGATAGGATAGAGTAACTTATTTCACATAAAAGAGGCAAGAGAAAAGTGTTAAAATGAGTGGAAGAGCAGAAAGGTGAAAAGGAATTAGTCAACCTTACTCTCACTGGATTTGGCTCAAGGAGGGACTAATGTACACACTCAATTGGGTATTTTACCTTATAGAAAAATACACGGATGGGGGGGGGGGGGAAGGTGATAGAAAGGAGAGCAGATTGTGGGAGAGGGTAGGCAAAAGCAAACACTTTTGAAAAGGGATAGGGTCAAAGTAGAAAATAGAAGATGTGAGGGCAGGATAGGATGGATGGAAATATTAGTCTTTCATAATATAACTGCTATAAAAATGTTTTGTGCAACTTCACATGTACAACCTATATTGAATTGCTTGTCTTCTCAGTGGGGGTGGGTGAGAAGGTTAGAAGGAAAGAATCTGGAAATCAAAGTTTTAAAAACAAATGTTAAAAATTGTTATTTAAGTGCAACCAGGGAATAAGATATACAGGCAATGCATAGAAATCCATCTTGCCCTATAGGAAAGTAATGGTGGGGGGAGAGATGGGGGCAGACATAAGAGAGAACATATTGGGGAAGGGGTATTCAGTGTGCTTGCTCTCTTGGGGTGGGATGTAGGGGAATGATGGGGAGAAAAATTATAACAAAATGTTGTGGCAGTCAATGTTAAAAATGTGAAAAATAAATAAATTTTAAAAAATAAAAAATGATAATTGCACATGAAACTGCAAATCTAATAGGTACAGCTTGCTATTCCTTTGCACTATATAATAAAATTATCAAGTATTTTTCCTTTATTTTTTCTTCCCTCCCCAGCCCTGCTCTAGAGATGGCTGCAAGAGATCAAGTAATTTTTAACTGTTTGACCTTGGACAAGTCACAGCTCCTCTTGATTTCAGTTTCCTCTAAAATGAGTTGGCTCATCAGTTCCAACTCTCATGTCAGTTTATGTGAACAGGATTAAACATTTGCTATCTGTAGAACAAAAGACCACGGGAGAGGAATGTTAGGGCAATGAAAAATATTTTGCCTAAGCAAAGTGAAGGTTATAGCATAACCCACATCTATTGCAGGGCCTTATTTGTATGCACAGCTCAGCGGCTCCCCTGTGCCCTCGCTTATGTAGTAAATGTGATTTTTATCATTGTTATTCAGTAATGAAATGAACCTGCATGAGGAATATTGTACAGATTTTAACTTTTATTTTAAAATTAAATAAGGTTTCAGTAGAGCAAACAGCATGGGATACTAAGCTAGATTTTTAAAAGTTCCATTAAAAGCTCTGTTAGAAATAGGTTAAAAAATTTCTTGCACTCTGGAAAGCACTCTTAGATGGGAGCTTTCTCTTTCTACTCTCTCTCTGGTAGGTTTGCTCCTCCTCGGGAGGTGAAATATTATTCAAAGAATTTCTCCCTTTTTTCTGGAAATAGAAGTCTTAGATCATTGATTAGAAATGATACTGCTACTTTCCTGAAGCTATGAAGTTTGTAACAAAATAATTACAACGATTTCACTGGTACTTGAGAGAGTAATTCCTTATTTGTTTTAGAAAGATTGCATAATATACTCAGGTTCGGAGGGGCTTTTTATTGAGAAGCAAGCAACTAATTTCTTCACACCTTTTCCCCCTCATAATTGGTTTGATAATTAGTATAATTTTAAGTGCAATTCTCATAATGAATGGTGCATTTAATTTTATTTCAATTGAAAACTGTTTAAAAATAAGGCAAGGACCAGATCTTTGCTATTTTCTTTTTTTTAATTGATTGGTTTATTTACTTTTAGTTTATAAGATTCAGTTCCAGAATCCCTTGAGTTTCAAATATTCTCACCTCCCTCTCCCCTTCCTCTCCACCCATGGTGGCATGCAATCAGGTATATGATTTGCAAATACTTTCACATTGGACATTAGTCTGGTTGTATAGAAGTGTTGCAACCAATGGAGTGAACAATGGGAAAAAAAAGAAACAAAACCAAACATGGAAAAGAACAATAGCATGTAGATTGCTTCCGTCTCCATTTAAACTCTGTTCTTTCTAAATATTTCTCTGAATGTAGACATCTCCTTCCATCCTGAGACTTGTAGAGTTGTCTTATAATTGTGTGTTGTTGAGAAGAGTCCAGTTTACCAAGGCTGGTCATCACACATACAATGTGTCTGTGATTGTGTACAAATTTTTCTTGATTCTGTTCTTCTCACTTAGCATCAGTTTGTATAAGCCTCTTCAGGTAAACATGAAGTCCATCTTCTCCCAATTTCTGATAGCACAATAGTGTTCCATTACATTCATATATGACAACTTTTTTAGCCATTCCCCAATTGATGGAAATCCCCTTAATTTCCAGTTTTTTGCTGCCATAAAGAGAGCTGCAATAAATATTTCATACATATGGATCTTCCTCCCACTTCTATGATCTCTTTGGAATACAACCCCAGAAGTGGTATTACTGGGTCAAAGGGTATGCAATTATTTATAGCCCTTTGGGCATAGTTCCAGATTGCTCTCCAGAATGGTTGTTACAGTTCACAGCTCTACCAACAATG
>JAQQSV010000239.1:88280-163954 GCA_028646515.1 Pseudochirops corinnae
TATGAACAGGCAATTTTCAGAGGCAGAAATTAAAGATATCTATAAGCATATGAAAAAAAGTTTTCAATCATTATTGATTCGAGAAATGCAAATCAAAACAACTATGAGATACCATATCTCACCAGTCAGATTGGCTAAGATGACAAAACAGGAAAATGACAAATGCTGGAGAGGATGTGGAAAAATTGGAACACTAATGCATTGTTGGTAGAGCTGTGAACTGTAACAACCATTCTGGAGAGCAATCTGGAACTATGCCCAAAGGGCTATAAATAATTGCATACCCTTTGACCCAGTAATACCACTTCTGGGGTTGTATTCCAAAGAGATCATAGAAGTGGGAGGAAGATCCATATGTATGAAATATTTATTGCAGCTCTCTTTATGGCAGCAAAAAACTGGAAATTAAGGGGATTTCCATCAATTGGGGAATGGCTAAAAAAGTTGTCATATATGAATGTAATGGAACACTATTGTGCTATCAGAAATTGGGAGAAGATGGACTTCATGTTTACCTGAAGAGGCTTATACAAACTGATGCTAAGTGAGAAGAACAGAATCAAGAAAAATTTGTACACAATCACAGACACATTGTATGTGTGATGACCAGCCTTGGTAAACTGGACTCTTCTCAACAACACACAATTATAAGACAACTCTACAAGTCTCAGGATGGAAGGAGATGTCTACATTCAGAGAAATATTTAGAAAGAACAGAGTTTAAATGGAGACGGAAGCAATCTACATGCTATTGTTCTTTTCCATGTTTGGTTTTGTTTCTTTTTTTTCCCATTGTTCACTCCATTGGTTGCAACACTTCTATACAACCAGACTAATGTCCAATGTGAAAGTATTTGCAAATCATATACCTGATTGCATGCCACCATGGGTGGAGAGGAAGGGGAGAGGGAGGTGAGAATATTTGAAACTCAAGGGATTCTGGAACTGAATCTTATAAACTAAAAGTAAATAAACCAATCAATTAAAAAAAAGAAAATAGCAAAGATCTGGTCCTTGCCTTATTTTTAAACAGTTTTCAATTGAAATAAAATTAAATGCACCATTCATTATGAGAATTGCACTTAAAATTATACTAATTATCAAACCAATTATGAGGGGGAAAAGGTGTGAAGAAATTAGTTGCTTGCTTCTCAATAAAAAGCCCCTCCGAACCTGAGTATATTATGCAATCTTTCTAAAACAAATAAGGAATTACTCTCTCAAGTACCAGTGAAATCGTTGTAATTATTTTGTTACAAACTTCATAGCTTCAGGAAAGTAGCAGTATCATTTCTAATCAATGATCTAAGACTTCTATTTCCAGAAAAAAGGGAGAAATTCTTTGAATAATATTTCACCTCCCGAGGAGGAGCAAACCTACCAGAGAGAGAGTAGAAAGAGAAAGCTCCCATCTAAGAGTGCTTTCCAGAGTGCAAGAAATTTTTTAACCTATTTCTAACAGAGCTTTTAATGGAACTTTTAAAAATCTAGCTTAGTATCCCATGCTGTTTGCTCTACTGAAACCTTATTTAATTTTAAAATAAAAGTTAAAATCTGTACAATATTCCTCATGCAGGTTCATTTCATTACTGAATAACAATGATAAAAATCACATTTACTACATAAGCGAGGGCACAGGGGAGCCGCTGAGCTGTGCATACAAATAAGGCCCTGCAATAGATGTGGGTTATGCTATAACCTTCACTTTGCTTAGGCAAAATATTTTTCATTGCCCTAACATTCCTCTCCCGTGGTCTTTTGTTCTACAGATAGCAAATGTTTAATCCTGTTCACATAAACTGACATGAGAGTTGGAACTGATGAGCCAACTCATTTTAGAGGAAACTGAAATCAAGAGGAGCTGTGACTTGTCCAAGGTCAAACAGTTAAAAATTACTTGATCTCTTGCAGCCATCTCTAGAGCAGGGCTGGGGAGGGAAGAAAAAATAAAGGAAAAATACTTGATAATTTTATTATATAGTGCAAAGGAATAGCAAGCTGTACCTATTAGATTTGCAGTTTCATGTGCAATTATCATTTTTTATTTTTTAAAATTTATTTATTTTTCACATTTTTAACATTGACTGCCACAACATTTTGTTATAATTTTTCTCCCCATCATTCCCCTACATCCCACCCCAAGAGAGCAAGCACACTGAATACCCCTTCCCCAATATGTTCTCTCTTATGTCTGCCCCCATCTCTCCCCCCACCATTACTTTCCTATAGGGCAAGATGGATTTCTATGCATTGCCTGTATATCTTATTCCCTGGTTGCACTTAAATAACAATTTTTAACATTTGTTTTTAAAACTTTGATTTCCAGATTCTTTCCTTCTAACCTTCTCACCCACCCCCACTGAGAAGACAAGCAATTCAATATAGGTTGTACATGTGAAGTTGCACAAAACATTTTTATAGCAGTTATATTATGAAAGACTAATATTTCCATCCATCCTATCCTGCCCTCACATCTTCTATTTTCTACTTTGACCCTATCCCTTTTCAAAAGTGTTTGCTTTTGCCTACCCTCTCCCACAATCTGCTCTCCTTTCTATCACCTTCCCCCCCCCCCCCATCCGTGTATTTTTCTATAAGGTAAAATACCCAATTGAGTGTGTACATTAGTCCCTCCTTGAGCCAAATCCAGTGAGAGTAAGGTTGACTAATTCCTTTTCACCTTTCTGCTCTTCCACTCATTTTAACACTTTTCTCTTGCCTCTTTTATGTGAAATAAGTTACTCTATCCTATCTTTCCCTTTCTCCTTCTCCCAATATATTCCTTTATCACCTCTTAACTTTATTTTTAGATATAATCCCTTCATTTACAACTCATCCTGTACCCTTTGTCTACATGTACACACATATACTCATGCAAACGCATACACAAACATCTATAAACACACACATATAGCCTGCTCTACATACATATATACATATATATTCACTTCAACTATCCTTCTACTGATTAAAGTCTCAGGAGTTACAGCTGTTATTTTCCCATGTAAAAATTTAAATAGTTCATCTTTAATAAGTTCCTTATGATTTCCTTTTCCTGTTTACCTTCTTATGCTTCTCTTGCTTCCTGTATTTGAAAGTCAAATTTTCTGTTCAACTCTGGTTTTTTCATCAAGAATGTCTGAAAGTCCTTTATTTCATTGAATGACCATATTTTCTCCTGAAGCATTATACTCAGTTTTGCTGGGTAGGTGATACTTGGCTGCAATCCCAACTAATTTGACCTCCAGAATATCATAATTCAAGCCCTTCAAACTCATGATGTAGAAGCTGCTAGATCTTGTGTTATCCTGATTGTGTTTCCAATATTTTCTCCTTGACCTGGGAATTCTGGAATTTGGCTATGATGTTCCTAGGAATTTTCTTTTTGGGATCTTTTTCAAGAGGTGATTGGTGAATTCTTTCAAGTTCTATTTTGCCCTCTGGTTCTAAAATATCAGGGTCATTTTCCTTGAGAATTTCTTGAAGGACGCTTTCTAGTTTCTTTTTTTTGATCATGGCTTTCAGGCAGTCCAATAATTTTTAAATTGTCTTTCCTGGATCTATTTTCCAGGTCAGTGGTTTTTCCAATGAGATATTTCACATTGCCTTCTATTTTTTCATTTGTTTGGATCTGTTTGATAGTATCTTGAATTCTCATATAGTCTTTAGCTTCCATTTGCTTCAATCTAATTATGAAAGAATTGTTTTCTTCAGTGAGTTTTTGAAATTCCTTTTCCATCTGCCAAATTTGGCTTTTTAAGGCATTCTTCTTATCATTGGCTTTTTGGGCCTCTTTTCCCATTTGATTTAGTCTACTTTTTAAGGTGTTATTTTCTTCAGAATTTTTTTGGGTCTCCTTTAACAGGCTGTTGGCTCACTTTTCATGATTTTCTTGTGTCATTCTCATTTCTCTTCCCAGTTTTTCCTCCACTTCTCTTACTTGATTTTCAAAATCATTCTTGAGCTCCTCCATTGCCTGTGATCAGTTCATATTTATCTTGGAAGCTTTTGATGCAGGAATTCTGATTTTGCTTTCTTCCTCCTGCTCCATGCCTTGATCCTTTTTGTCCCCAAAAATGATTGTATGGTCTGATTGCACTTCCTTATCTTGCCAATTACTTGCCTTTTGAGGTCTTTTACCTGATAGAACTTTGCTTACAGAATGGAGAGTTTTTCCCAAATCGCTGGGGTTTTCACAGCTCCTGGAGCTATTAGTTGGGTGTCCTCTCTACAGCCCCCACACACTCTGGCTCACTGGCCACACATCCCAGGATGCCCCCCCTTCCCAGACTGGGATCCAGATCCACTAAGGTCAAAGCAAGAGCGATTACACTCTGAATGGTCATTTGGTCCCCCTACAATCTGCAGGCCAGGAGCACAGCAGAGACTTTTGCCATCCCCAATAACAGTTAAATCCAATAAAGACATTATGCTTAATGAAAAGTATACCTATTGAGAACAGGGAGTTAACATATCCAGAAGATATCATCCTGCAGCAGTAGACGTCTTCATGTGGGCTACTCAAATACTAGTACTTGGGTCCCTAAGGATGTTCATTTTTCCCATTGATGGTGTATGCATTTCTGGAAAACTATACACCATATCTTTGGGGGAGGAGGGTGTTCAATTGGAGGTCTTATCACTATTTTATTGCATTAATGACTTTTTAAAACTATTTGTCTCCTTTGGAATATTAGAATAAAACAAATATGTTGTTGTGATATTGTGAGTTATGATTTAGAGTGGATGTGGTTTTATAGAGAACCTTGATCCAGGGTATTTCTCTTGGAACACTAAATAGGATAGATTGGATGAGAGTACCATAAGTATTATATTTGTAATATTATTTGAGCTCCAAATTTGCAGGATCAAACCAGATTAATGGCATTGTAGATACAGAGCTGGGCATGGAGCCATGAAGACCTGAGTTCAAGTACTACTTCAGACACATACTAACTATGTGACCTCAGACAACTCATTTAACCTCTCTCTGGCTCTCATTTTGTCCATATGAAAATGAAATGGTAGAATCCAATGATCTCTATAGCCCCTTCTACATCTATATCTATGATCATGTGATTTGATAACTAAAATAAAAAGAACAAAACACAAAATCTAGTCATGAGTTTTATATTTTGAAGCTGCATCATTGAATTAAAAATTCAAATATTTTAGGAAATGTTTCTTGAAATATGTGACATTTGAGGAGCTATTTAAATGTTGTACGAGGGTAATATTTAATTTTCAGATGCTATTGAGGCTTATTTAAGTAACCTAGGCAAAGAAGAAAAATCTGAAGTAGATATATTCACAGAAATCAGAGAAAGGATAGCCTGTAGGTTTGCTAGTTTAATGAAAGTTAATTGCAGAATTTTATTAGAAAACATTAATGTGTGGACTACTGACTCCAGACAAACCCTGAGGTTCAGAATCAGATTTGGATGCGGAGTTTTGTGTACATTGCACTTGTAATATACCTTTTGCAAGTCTCCTTTTAAATGACTCAGCAAAATCAAATTACTATGTTCTCAAAGTTATTCCAATAAGTATTACAGGATGCCAAAATGTTGAAAAGAAAAACTCATACTGTATTACTGTGCCTTATCATTTAACTAGTTTACTCTTTAACATTTAATAAGTAAAATTTAAAGCAGTGTTACTATCTTACTCCTCATGTCAAAAAGCAAGACTTTATGTTTGAATAAGTTTACACATATGAATCTCAGCCTTGATACTACTATTTACTAATTATAATATCGTATATTTGTATCTTTATTTTTAGAACAGAATGTCAGTGATATCTTTGTTTTTACAGCACCTTAATTTCTCTCAGTATCCAACTCCTACCCCATATAAGAAATATATATATTTCTGTGTGCATATATGTAAGTATGTATATGTTTATAAGTATGTATGTATATGCATTTACATATATATGAAACAAGAAGAAAAGTAAAGTCTCAATGAAAATATCAATGCACTGGAAAAGTCTGAAAATATATTCCATGTTCCACACTAAGAGGATCTTCCATTTGGAGAAAAGAACAAATCTTTCATGCTTTAAAAATTTTATTAAAATTATTATTTCAAAATAAATTGCTCTTCCTGAATAATTGTATTTTGAGGTTCATTTCCACTGATCGATATTATTATTCTGTAATTTTGTGGTGTGGGGGAGGCTGATAGTGAAGAAAATATGAGGTCAGTTGTTTAACCATCAATTACAAGTGGAGAAAAGAAAGAATATCTAGCTGTCTCTAATAATTCAAGGCACCAGGTACTGACTAACAACATACCAAAACATTGGAAGAACAGGCAGATGTGATTATTTAGTCACTGCTACTAACTTTTGAAAAAATTATGCAGCATAGGTCAGGTAAATAAAAACTCAATAAACATTACTACAGTCTTTAAATAATAATAATAGCAGCATTTATATAGTGTTTTATGTTTTGCAAATTATGTTACAAATATTATCTAACTTTATATTCACAATAACCCAGGCAGGTGGATGCTACTGTTATCCCCTTTTACGAATAAGGACAGTGAAGTTCTGAGAGGTTAAGTGAATTTCTCAGGACCATATATAACATCTGAGGTCAGATTTAAATTCAGGTTATTCTGAATTCATGACCACTGCTCTATTTACTCCCCATTTTCTCACCGAAAGAGAAACTAGAAGCTCAAAACTTTGTCCTCATGAAGTCTATGTTTTATCAAAATTATCATACATGCCATTCCCTGAAGAATCAATTGAATGCCTACCACCATATGTTTACCTGTTCTGGACTATTAGTCTGGAAATCTTTATCCACTAACTTCCATCTATTGGTATCTTTAATTCCCTCCAAGGCTCAGATCATGCAACAACTCAAATTCTTACTATTTCCTCGGATTGTTAATAGTTTCTCTTTTCCCAAAATTACTTTGTACTTGATTTACATATATTTTGTCTATTTATCTATATATACATTATTTTACTTCCAAAAGAATATAGGTTCTTCAAGGGCCAGGACTGTTTGTAGACTTTTACTTGTATCCTTAGTACCTAGAAAAATTTCTGACATGTGGTAATGTTTAATTAATGTTTATTGAATTGGATTGAACTGAACATATTAATTGGATGATAAGTAAAATATTGAAGATGAAGTAGTGGTTACAAATACCCAAAATACTGTGTAAAGAATAGGTCATGCAGATTAAATTAATTACATTTTTGGAAAGCAACTAGAATCATAACAGTGGAATGTTGTAGATACATTTTATCTAGATTCCAGCAAAATATTCAGTGAAATCATATATCCTTGTGGATGAGGCACAGAAATGAAGACTAGATGACAGTAAGAATGAGATTATAATAATAATTCAAAGATAATAATAAGATAATAAAAATTAAATTATCAAAAATCATTAGGGTCTTAATGTCAGCTTAGAGGAAAGTACCATGCTGGAGTGCCTGGGAGATCTGTAGGAGGTAATGAGATGTTTAGTATAGTTGCTAATTATTCACACATATATGAATGCATATAGTTGGCATGCTTATCAAATTGTGATATCTCAGAACAGAGATTGGGTGACAGGACATATAATAGGCTAGAATATTGATCCAAATCTTGTAAAATGAAGTTTAATATGATAAAAAATGTTTTGTTTTTATAAATTCAAACTATAGAACTGAGGCCAGACAGAAGTTCATCTAAAAATAGATCTGGGAACATTCATGGTCTAGAGCTCAATAGCAGTCAATAGTAATTCCCCAAAGAAATATATTTTTTTAAAGTACAGACTTCATTTTGAGAGAGATATAGTGTACTACTAGGTGTAATGGCAAGTAAAGAAGTATTTAGCATCTTGTTTCAGCTATTCAATTAGCACCTTGTTTAAGTTCAAGTGTCTTACCCTGATTGTCTCAAATCTTCGTTAAGAAACAGAATTTGTGAAACCCACAGTGGGAAGAACTTGCTGAAGCAACGGGAAGGGGCAGACCAGGGAGGAACTAATGACCATATATAAGGAGCTCAAGCTGGGAGAGAAAAGAACTGAGAAGAGAACACTTGTGGTGGCAGAGTTGAGAAGGAGGAAACTTGTGTTATCCCAGCACTCTGTCTGTCTGCTCTGCCTGTGATGATTTGTGCTTGTAATACCTTGTACAGAAGCCCTGGGACATCACTAGAAGCCCTGAAAGAGAATTTTCTTGTTGTCTCTTTACAGAAGTCCTGGAGGAGGGTATCAGAGGTCCTGGGACTATACTGACAATTTGTGTTGAGTTCTTAGACTTTGTGAGTCTGTGTTGATTTCACAGGCAGAAAGTGAACTGATTGATGATGGTGCCAGGAATGTGTATGAATGTTGTTTTGGCCCTATTGAGCTTTGTTTTCCCAGAAACAGAAACTGAAGGACTTGAGATGCACTCGACACTGTGAGCTTCAATATGGAATGGGAACTGGACAAGGAGCTGGATGAGGAGCTGAGAGATGGCTACCTTTGAATCCAGGTGACAGTTGGGTAAATTCGAGCAAAAGCTGGGACCATGGAAGAGGAACCATGGAATCTGAGAGCCAGCCTTGAGTCAAGATGAAAAGACCTCTCCTTGGATACTTAGAGCTGACTGAGAAGATCATAATTTACTGTATCCTAAGGGTGGGAGAACTTTGTACTTTGTACCTTGTACCTCTCAAGGATGATTGAGTTAAGGATGCTTGGAAACTAATCTCCAATCAAGAAGAAAGAAGACTTTTTGACTGAGAGATTAAGATAATGTGACCTAGGGATTGAGAACTTGGACCTTTATACTTTGTGTTCCTTAAATAGGCTTTCTCCTTAAAGATGGTTGAATTAAGAATTCACTGAATGATATCTTTTGTTTAAAACTATGTGGCCATTTTGGTAAAAACTATGTGGCCACTTCAGTGATAAGTTGTTATGTTATAACATTATGAATGCTGTACTTTGGTTTCTGTGAATGTTTTGCTTTAGCTTACTGCTGAATAAATAGACAGTTCACTATACTATGTAATCAGAACCTTAAAGCTGTTCACAGCAGCAGTTCTCTGGAAAGCTGTGCTTGGCATTACACTTGGGCTGGTCAGGTCACATCTAAATTATCTTAGCCATTTCTAGTTTAGACAATCTAGGAAGGACATTAATATGCTGAAGCATGTCTAGAAGAAATTGAGCAAAATGATGAAGGGTCTTGAGGTCATAACATATAGGAAATGGAGATGTTTTACCTGAAGGCTTAAGGTGGAAATATGATAGCTCTCACCAAGTATTTGAAAGGTTCCCATATGCATGAGGGAATAGTTGTTCTGTTTGACAAAATCATACATGCCAACTGCTGTTGGGTGTGCACCTGTATGCTTGTGTTTTTTTTTTTCTGTATCCTAATATATAGCTCAATATCTGGGCTTGTATCTTGAAACCTACACAAAAGTAAATTTAGATTAATGTAAAGATAATTATCTCTTTATTTGGAGCCGCCCAAAAGTGAAGTGGGATTGCTTCTAGAGGTAATGAATTTCCCATAACAAGAGGATTAAAAATTATTTTTTAGTTTTGATGAAAATATAATAAAAGGTATTTGGTGTCAGGAACTGGTTGGACTAGATTATTTCTAAAGTCATTTTCAGCTGTGAGTCTCTTATTTTCCTAAGTCATATAAACTATGGGGTAGGTAATAATTTTTATTCCCTCCATGAGAAGGAACTTTTGAGGTTTTTCTACAACTTTTTTCTAGGTTGTTTCAGCTATAGCTGGTCTCCTTCCAATGACCAGTGGGTCCTATATATTAGGAATACAATCACTGAAATAAAAGGAGATAGTGAGTTGGTAGGAGCAAGAGCTCAATTAAAATCTCCAAGGAAATAAGCAGATAGCTTTCCATGCCTCTTAGAATTTCAATGCTTTGTATTTAAATTATACCTGAGAGTTTTCAAGTTGATGAACATTTACCCATTATAACTTATCCTTTATCATTTTAGGGAATTTGCTTCCCCAAAGCCTTAGTCTTCCTAGAAGTTTCTTCCAAAAATTAATCACTGCAGTTCATGTTAACACACTTATCTGAAGTCTCAAGAATAAGTGAGTTCCTATTCCTGCAATCCCAGTCTCTCCTGACTCAGTCCAATCCTCTCCAAATACTGTGCATCACCTCTAACTGCACTGTCTTTCATAAAGATTTCAGTGCATAGAAAACTGTTTTGTGAGGTTTTTTTTATTATCAGTAAAGTAGAAGATGTAAAGTACAACTTAGTTTTCTATACCCAGACGTTGCTATTCCATGATCTTTTCATGTTTTTAATGAACATCAACATTGTTGAGAAATGTCAGGTTGTAAAATCAACTCTTTTAATTAAAGCTCTACCCAAACATCTTTCCATTTGGACACTTACAAATAAAAAGGCATGTTTCTTTTTCTTTTGCTGCCATTCTTTTGTCAACCACCCAGAAACTTACATCTCTTGTGGACACATTTGATCTTTTCAAGTTAAATTATCTTTCTTCCAAGAATGATATAAAATGTGATCCAGGTAGATGGAACTGCTGGGTTTTATCTTGATTTCTTGGTAAGTTATATTGAATGATTTTCCTATATGTTACCATTTCAGATACTAGATGATTATGGAATTACCCCAAATATATGAAGAACAAAATAAAATGCATTATAACCAAATTTCAGAGTTTTCTAAAGCCAACATAAAAGTATGTGATATATTCTTCACCAGCAGTAGATAAAGCACTTTTTTATCAGCTACTAAATGAACTTTATGAACTGCATTAATCCTCTTCAATTCCTCAATAATATTACCACCTCCTCAACTATTATGACTATCATAATCAATAAAATCAATAGCAATAAAATTAAGAACAAACATAGCAAAGATCAGCCAAAGAGTTGGAAGAACATTGGACTAAAAGACTTGGATTCTATTCTCAATACTATATGTCAAACAACAGTCAATAAAGATACATTAAGCTATTACTATATATCAAGCATTATGAAAAGTGCTGAGAATACAGAGAAAGGCAAAAATGATCTCTGTATTGAGGGATATCATATTATATTGGCCATATCATTACTTCTTAAGTAATTCCCTATCAGGAAAATTGGGATGATGATAGAAATGAGCTGTGCTTCTAAGAAACTACAGAAAATCATTTTTCCAACCCCCTGTAGTGCCAATGCAATATCTACAGCACCCACAATCATGATCAAGACCATGACTATAAGTATCACATGACATTTGATCGCAAAATATGCCAAACTCTCCAGATAGAGGATAGAATTGAAGGATTTATTTAGACACCAGAAAACCTAATCCCAAAACCCGTATGCCAATTCCATCATGGTATCAAAGATATTCAGAAGCCATAATAACACTGAGAGCCATGCTATCCTTTAGCCTTCCCATAAACCAATATGAGATCAATATTTACTCACAAACCTCTTTATCTCCTTAATGAGTGTCCTCTCTCTCCCACAATGTCTAGCTAGCTCTCAACCAGCTTCCTGTGGGCTCTGCTTCCCTTCAGAAAAACTCCTCCCACCACAGGCTCCATGTGGCTACATTCAGCCTATTAGGGGGTAGAGTTTATCTTCACAGCAGGGAAGCTTTCTATGGGTTTTGCTGCACCCTTCAGCAAATTCCTTCCATCACAGGCTCCATGTGATTACATTCAGCCTATTACAGGGCCAAGTTTACTTTCAAAGCAGGGGAGGTCTTCAAACTCCCCCCTAGGTCTGTTAAGGGGCAGGGAAGATCTTCAAATTCCCATTCTCATTATATTCAGCCCCAAGATCTTTCATGTCCCTTACATAGCAAAAGTACATTAACAATAAATGAGAGTTTATGGATAACTGGTAGAAAAACTGGTGTCAACAGAACTTTGCAAAAATATAGCAGAGATAATTCAACAACTTTGCACATAAAACAATAGCTTAGAGTGGGGACTAGGGCACAAGTTTCGCATCCTTGTCCCCTTGAAAGAATGGGGCTCAAAATCTTGGGGTAAAGGGCAAAGGTCTCTTCTCCAAAGCTATTTCAAGCTGAAATCAGGCTTAGAGCTGTCTCTATCCCAAGAGGTCCCATTCAAGAGTTCAGTTCTTTAGCTGTCATCCAGAGCCAGGACCTGAGGTGGCATATCACAGTCATGGACAGGGAATGACATCTGGCTTAAGCAATCAGGCATCTGCAGGTGGAGGGTATGGATCCTGCAGAAAACAAATCTCACGAACAAGTTTAGCAGACAAAAAAGTCAAAAGAAGATAAATATAGGGTCAGCCAAGCTTCTGGAGTCTCTGGACTCACTATCATAATCTCATTCATAGGAGAATATATGATACTGTCCTCCTCCCTCTTTTCCAACGACGATATACTCCACAGGTTCAGCACATTGACCACTTCCACCTATCCCAGCACTTTCTTTAATCTGAGTCCCCCTGAAGGTGTGACAAACTTGGATACAATGGTTCAGGAGCATCTGTAGGGGCAGTTATCACTTCTCTATTCTGTCTAACATCAAGCCATTTTCTTGATTCATTTTGTATAGTTCAATAATTGGAATACCAGCAATTTTAATAAAATCAACCCCTGCTCTCAATAGACCAGTAAGCAGCTCTTTTCTTGGCAATCTATTCTGAATTTGAATTCACCAGCTACTTACTCTTCTCTAATGAGGAAATTTATCATTTTTCTATTCTCCTAAGTCAGTTAGCTGTGAAATCTTATCCAGCACTTCTGAAAGAGGGTACCCTATTTCACCAATTAATAGAGTCAAAAGTAGGTGCTTATAAGCAGGAGGAGCAGTCTTCACATGATATTTCTATGAGGAACTGCTAAGGAGATTTCATGATATGTATCTGCATCTTCAACCACGATAGCAGTTTTCATTACTTCTTCTTTCAACTTTCTCATGTAGTCTCTAAGTGAATACCAGGGTCTGTCTCCAGCAGGCCACGTAGAATCAGTGGGATACATTCTATTGCATACATCAGCAGCTAAAGCTAACAGATTGGTTGTATTGTTATCTCCTACCAAATGAAAGTCTCTAAAAGCTTGCTGGACAAAAGGATTTTGTCAAATACTTATAAATTTCAAGCAGTCCACTTTTTCTATCACTCTCCCAGCAGCTCCTTCATCAGTGATTCTTCCCATCAAAGAAACTAAGGATTCTCCCACCCTTTGGGCGAATCTGCTCAAAATATCAGTAATCTCCTGTTGAATGAAATCTTCAAGTATCTCCTTAAACACTGCTTGCCCTCCCTGACTCTCCTGCCTTCTTCTCAGTATGGGGCAAGCTTCTGCCTCTGTAAAAGCATCACCATGAAACAATGTATCATTCTGTATTGTAATATTTGTTCCCAATGCACTTTCTTGGGAGTTGCTGTCAAAGCAACTAGGCTGACACGCTATCAAAGCTTTATGAACTTTCCTCCTGTTACTTTTTTGCTTCTTTTTCTGAGCCAAATTTACAACAACCCTCTCTGCTTCCGGAGACTCTCCAGCACTCTCTCCTTCCATCTCCATCTGAGACTCTCCAGGTTGCTCTTCTAAAGGAGGGTGCAAATGCAGGCACTTAGCCAACTATTGTAACAGCTTGTCTCTGCTTTTACACACAATATGGTAGCCTGTTAGCAAAACCCAGCCTCTTCTATTCACTGTCTCCAGCTCTCTCCCAGGTATTATTGGCATTCCTTGCAAACATGTTTCTAAATCTCTAGGTTCTCCCTGCTGCAGCCTCTGTTCCTAGTTTTCACAGAGCCCTGTACTTTTAGACCACTCTCTTGCTAGGGAGACATAAAGCAAATCCTCCCATCCTGGGATATCCATCTCTTCTTCTAAATCTCTTCTTCCTCCAACTAGAGGTCTGATATTTTGCAGTCCCATCCTTGCTGCCAAATGTGGTGCCAATGCAATATTTACAGTACCAATGATCACAATACAGACTGTGACTATAACCATCTCATGAGGTTCGATCACAAAATATACCAGATTCTCCCGGTAAAGAACAGAATTGAAGTATTTATTTAGACACCAGAAAACCTAATCCCAAAACCAGTAAGCCAATTCCATCATAGTACCAAAGATATTCAGAAGCCAAAATAATGCTGAGAGCCACAGCTTCCTTCAGCATTCCCACAAACCAAAACTCTTTCCCACAAACCAATACAAGGTCAATATTTACTCACAAACCTCTTTATCTCCTTAATGAGTGCCTTCTCTCTCCCCCAATGTCTGGCTGGCTCTCAACCAGCTTCCTGGGGCTCTGCTTCCCTTCAGAAAAACTTCTCCCACACAGGCTTCATATGACTACATTCAGCCTATTAGGGGGCAGAATTTATCTTCACAGCAGGGAAGCTTCCTATGGGCTCTGCTGCACCCTTCAGCAAATTCCCTCTGTCACAGGCTCTATATGATTACACTCAGCCTATTAGGGGGCAGAGTTTACTTTCAAAGCGGGGATGTCTTCAAACTCCCATTCTCATTTTACTCCCTTGATTTGCATGTGGAGGATCAGATTCTAGTATAAAGTGACTCACTATCATGAAGGTCTTCTGACTCCTTGAATTCCATCATCCAATGCTCCAGAGGATCACAAAGGAGATGAAGGAAGTGAGATTTCTATGAGAAGTATTAAGTACTTTGCAGATATAAGAGATAACTAAATGCACTAGTTTGGGTCATAAGGGCGATTATATCATTTAAAATGTTTCCTCATTTGCATATATCTTTCAAAGTAAATTAGGAAATAATTATTGAGGAGTAAAGTTAGTGACTGAATTAAACAACTTTTTTCAAATTGCCTTTACTTTAAGAAAGCTTCACTATACTACATGCCTAATTACAAATCCAGAAACCTGTCCACCTCAACTTTTCAGCATTCATTAACACTGATTGAGGGTATACCTAAAACAAAACATACAAACAAACAAAAAATAAGGAGTATTTTTTTCTTGATCTTGTATAAGCCATCTGTTACCTGAACCAAAGTTTCCTCTCCAGAAGTATAGGGTTATTCCTCCTTTATATTGTTACTAAAAGCATTTTCCAAAATTTAACTCTCAAATTTGTTTTTTGGGGTTTTGTTTTGTTTTGTTTTGTTTTTTTACTCTGGGTCCTGTTGGGTAATTGAAGCGACTCTGATAAAAGCAACCAGTATAAAAAGTTAATGGGGATCAGGAATCAGGATATTTTGGGGGTAATGTCACTAACAAAATAGAGAATGAGTCTCTGATCTCGGAAACTTCTCAAAACTTCCCAAAATAAGAATTGCAAATAAAACAATTGTAGCAGTCTCCCCACCCAGAACCATAAATAGATAAGAACATGATGCATTTAACAGCTGAGAAAGCTAATCCCTAGGACACTGGGCAACCCCTGCCCCACTAGTTCCCACATTCTGGCAGGTCTGAACAATGTAACCCAGAGGTTTGTGATCTAGAATCTAAGAATTCCCTTATTCCTGCTATAGTCTCTGCAAATATGCACCCCAAAGCCTATTTGCATCTCACCATATGGTTGAAAAATAACTCAATTGTACCAACCCACTTCCAACCCTGTGAGAAAGAGGTGGAGGGATAAGAAAGCTATGACAAGTTTAGTCAGAGCAGAGATCAGCCAAAGAACAAAGGAAAAAAGGAAGGTTAAGGAAGGTACCAGTACTGGGTGGGGCAACATCATGCCTGAAGAAAAGGGAATGGAAATCAGCTGAGGGCAGTTGTATCTCCCTAGATATCACTTGGGGAAGATTCTAGGTCTGCTAAGAAGTTAACTTACCTATGTAGGAGGATGAGACTGATAATGTAATTTCTTCTGTTTGCTTCTATATATCAAAAGAAAACAAACGATCCAGAACAATAAATGAAAGGATGTGTTCAATGCGTGTTCAATTTTTTTTACTAGTGTCCAACTCTTTGTGACGCCATTTCAGGCTTGGCAAAGATACTGAAATGGTTTGCCATTTCCTTCTCTAGCTCATTTTAGAAAGGAAGAACTGAGGTAGACAAGGTTGAGTGACTTTCCCAGGGTCACAGAACTAGGAAGTGTAAAAAATAGAACATATTATATACTTAAAGAGAAAAGTAAATTATAAATGCCATGGACCCATGCTTTCATTTGCAGTTTTTATTACTGCTTTATTTTGTATAAGGAAATGCTCACTCATTTTGTTTGTTAAGTTTGACTATTTTTTTAAAAGATGATATTATTCAGTCAATGATGAGGGTAGAAATAGACATTCTAAACAGAAATCTTAACAATGAAAGGCCTATATTCATGAAAGTGAAGGGTATTAATTTTATTTCACATGATCAAACATAACTGAATCATTATCTCCTCCCTAGGCACTGTGCAAGGTTGGGAGAAGAGAAAAGTTCAGTTTCACGTGGGCATAGATAGACAGCATGGAGAGGACTGGTATGAGACTAGAAAGAAAGGGTGGTACCAAACCATTGAAGGACTTGAATGTTATACATCAGAATTTCAACATTTTTGGTAAGCAACAGAGAACTACAGAATTATTTTGAGCAAAAGAGTGAGATAAACATTATAATTTTTTAAATGATTCCATTGAAGTAAAAAGAGAGTGGAGATGGAAAGACCTGAACGCAGGCTGTTTCTATAGGCTAGGAAGGTGAGGGCTTATGTTAGGGTAGTAGAAATGGTAATTAAAAAGAGAGGATAAATATGAATGACATTGTGATAGTAAAGTCAACAGGATGTAATAGTTGATTGGATTTGAAAGATGAATAAAAGGAAAGAATCAACTGTAATCCCAAGGTTCATCATTGATTGGGGTGTTCCACAAATAGAAAACTCAGAAAGAGGATCAGATTCTTTAAGGGAGACTAATTATGAGCTGAGTTTTAGATAGAGAATGTTTTAACTTTCCTTGGAATAACCATGTAGAGATTAATTTAAGGCAGGTGACAATTTGGATCTCAGAAAAAACGAGTATAAGGAGAGGACTGATAAAACTTGAAAGAGCTAAAAAGAGAAATGAAAGAATGATCTCCATTGAGACAAAGACTGAAGCAATAGCATTGAATGATACTGTACAAGGGAAGGTTACACAGAGGGTAAGGACTCAGAAACTTTAGGAACATCTACATTAACAGATTAAACAGAATATGAGAGGGCAGCAGAAAGAAGAAATTGAAGATTAATGGTGAAAAAAAAAGGAACTCATACTAGAAGAAGGTTATGGAAAATGTAGGAAGGAGAAGGGTTCAAGAAATAGAGTGAAGGATTTAGCCTTAAGGAAAAATAGCTCTTTTCTAGAACACAGTAAGCACTTAATTATTACTTGTTTTCTAACTTGATTGATTAAATAATCTTCTTTGATTTTCAGGGAAGAGGAATGAGAGCATATTGATACTGAGTATTTATGAGGTTTGGAATTTGGGGAATACGAGAGCTAATGTCTAATGATGGCCTCTGTTTTCTCAATAAAATAGCTGGTTATGTCATCCACTGTAAGTGCAGAGGATGATTGGAAGTAAGAGAAGAAAATTTTTGGCATAGTTACTATGGTAAAATGACAGTCAATAAAATTTGAAAAAAATGATTATTCAATATCTAAGGTTGTGTACCATGAATTTGTAGTAGGTTATAGCATCTCAATTATGTTACTTTTTCCAGCAATATTCAAGGAGCCCTGGACTGGGAGAAAAGGGGTCAAATGATGGATATTACCCTAAAATGAGAATTCATAGGTCAACAAAGATTGAAAGTAAGAATATAAAAAAATACATTTTTTCCAGTTCAAATATAAAGAAAAGTGATAAAAATATAGATAAGATGGATTTCAAGAATAAGGATGTGCCAATAAAGAGATGAGGAAAGTAGACAGTGTGACTGTGAGAGTAAAAAAAAGTTGAAGTATTTTGAAGGAAACCAAGGATTCCAAGACTAGGAGGTAAGGAGAGAATATATTACAAAAACAATGAACAGTCAGTGCAAAGGTACAGAGATGGAAGATGGAGTCACATGTTTGTTTAAAAAGATATGGCTAATCTACAGCATGTGTGGATGGGAGCAATATGGAAAAAAAGGCTGCAAAGATAGGAAGGGCTTAGGTGGTTAAGAGTTACAAAATGCAGAACTAGTATTCTCAAAACAATTAACAGGGAATTTGTATCTAATGGTAGCTAACCCTAAAGGAAGGGGAGGGGGAGGAAAAAGGAATTTACAAGATAACTTTAATATATATTTTAAAGGAATAGCAAGTTATACATAATATATTTATAGTTTCATGGGCAATCATCTTTTTAAAAATTATGCTATGTTATAAAAGTGCTTGTTTTATTACAAAAATTAAAAATAAAATAAAGTTTATATATAAATATATACATATATATATAAAATAAATTTAAAATAAAATTTAAAAATAAGTAACATGGAACAAAGCTCCAACCTCCAGACTTTTCTGAACTATAAAGTTGGCCATGTATATTCCTTAATGCCTTTGTCTTTTCATCCATGACAATGATTGCTTCTACTATGCACTGGTGCTGAGACATCATATGGCAATCTCTTCATTTAAATCTTTAATGGTATTTGCTTCCCCTGCCAGGCTCAGTCTTGCTGTAACTTAGCAAGCCATCCTGTGGTGTGTGATCAATGATGCCAATTCTTGCCCCTTCTCTGAATTTCAAAGTGTTTGAACCCAGAATCATGGCATGCTTACATTAGAATGAATATTGGATATTAACTGACCCAAGTACCACATTTTATAGATGGAGAAATCAAGGCCCAGAGATGTCAAGTGATTTCCCTAAGATTGTGTGGCTGCTTAGTTACTTGTTACTTGGTTACTAGTCCAGGTCTCCTGACTTTCAGATTGATACTCTTTCAGATTGATACTCTTTCCTTTACACTATAATATGATAGAAATGATAATTATGAAAAGGATAAAAATATTAACTGAAACTTAGAACTTTCAGGTTTCCAAAACACATCATAAATATTTTTCATTTGATCCTCACAACAAGCCTGTGAGGTCGATGATATTATTATTCCCATTTTACAGGTGAGGAAATTGAGGCTGAAAAACATTAAATAGCTTGTCCAGGTTCACTCATTTAAAAATACATGAAGAAAGATTTGAATTGAGGTTATTCCAACTCCACGTCTAGTGCTCTACCCTGTGTGTTACCTAAAATGCATCATAAGCAAAAAATTGTATATTAGCTTGGGAAAGACCATTCAGATGACAATCAGGAAACAGGGCACTATCTTTTGAATTTTCTGGGAATATCCCATCAATCTCTCTTCCTGGAATACTTATGAACCATGCCTCTTAGCTGGTTATATGAATAAGACAATTGGCATCATAAAGTATTATGGATGTATCATTCTTTCTTGCTTGAGTTATGAGTATATATGCTAGTATATAGGTGTGTTTGTGTGTGTCTGTGTGTGTGTGAAATGAAACTCACTCATAAAGTACTTCAAGCATAACAAGGTGACATTTTTACACAGTTTGATTTTCATATGTGTGTTAATTATAGAGACTACCCAGTGGGGTTCTGAGTTAATCCAGCTGTCTCAGCAGGAACTATGTTTCTGGTGATTTTTATGTTTTTGCTGTCAGTTATAATGCACTGTCTTTTGGTAATAGTTGGGCTGCCTGACAATAACATGGGATATGTTTTTTATGCATTTTTACAATAGTGGAGAGCTAGCTGGACAGCTAGAAAAACATCAAAATCCATAGCTTAGCATTCAAGGACCTCTACAGTCCTCCAGCAGATTATCTCTTCAACATTAATTTACTCTACTTTTCCCACTGGTTTCAACCAAGCAGATCTACTTTTAGTCTTCTATACAATCAAAGCTACCTTTCTTCTTTGACTATGATTATTGGATTGAATTCCATATTTCTGTAAGTTTCACTATCCCCTCCATATTCTGTTAGAATTCTATCCATTTTTTAAAACTCATTTTCTAAATAGCATGGTTTTGTGATGTTGAGGAAATCACTGAAAAATCTAGACAATAGTCTGCTTATTTTAAAAATGAAGAAGTTGGATTCTCTCTGACTCCTTCCTAGCTCTATTTTGTATGACTTCTGTGCAAAATTTTGAGGAAAGGAGAATTCAGGCACATATCCAGTCTTCTTTAGAGTTTAAAATGTGACAGCTATTAATGTCAGTGGCTGAGTGTCTCATTGCTAAATCAGTTGGGTCAGTTTGAGGCCTGGAGGTAGATATGCTGTTTAATTGGACATCTACTATGTCTCTAGGTTCCTCCAAAAAATTTATTTGTCTCCCTAATGAGAGGGAGTAGGATGAAGTATCATATGGTCCATAAACTCAACTTGACTACCCCATATCAATACAGAACTCTCTGAGAGTTATTTTGTACTATTATTAATCATTACTATATTGTATGCTTTGGCATTCGTGCAGAATAATGAGCTCATTCTTTTCCAAGATAATTGCCTACTGGTGGAGGTAGATATGTGAAGGCTAAGCTATGTGACAGAGACAGGAATGGTGTTGACATTTTTATTCTCTATGGCTATGTCTACAGGATGCCAAAAGAACTGGTTCAGTCAATCAAGAAATCAAGTCAAAGAAAAAAAAAAGATTAATTGTTATCATGTCAGAACTAGGATATATTGAGTGGGTGGAGGAGAGAGGTTGAGGGAGAGGATTGCATACAGCATTGAAGAACAGAAGATGTTGGCTTAAGGTAAGGAAAATTTTCCTAACAAGTAGAGAGCTATCTCAAAATGAAATGAAATGTCTGATGTGATGGATTTCTTATCATTAGAGGTTTTCATGGTAACCCTTTGTCAGAGATGTTATAGAAACTACCATCCAGACTACTGTGGACATAGCTGAAAACAAAAATTCCCTATACATGTCTGGTAAATGATCACAGAATATTAGGTAAACCACCTCTAATGGGGAGGAAATCAGCACAGCATCTCATTCTGCTTTGGAGTAATTATAAATCATTAAGATGGTTTTGTTGTTGCTGTTACCATCGTTGTTATTGCTGTTGTGGTTTTGTTGTTCTTCTTGTTGTTATTTTCCCTGTTTGGTGAAGCCTAGGTTTGACTCTTTGCAACATCCCTTTATTACCTCTAATTTTCTATTCTTGTACCTTCTCGCTTAGTTACATGCCACCTCTAATATCTCAAAGTTTCTGTCAGAATAGCCTGGGTGAATCAGAAGACATGTGTTTTTAGCTTTCACAGCTCCCGATACTGTTTGGAGAGTACACAGTACTGCTCTGTATAGCTAAAAGGAGTAAACCCCCTGGGGCAACCAGGGTGGAAAAGCATGTTGTCTGGAGTGCTTTTGAAAGGGCATGAAGAATAAAAATAGAAATACTTTGTCTGATCCTACTCTGCTCCAAATATTTTTCTTTGTTTAAAAAAACTTTTCTACATGTTATTTGATCCACCATAACCAATTAAGAAACTATGATATATTGAAACAGAGAGGTATAGTATATGACATTTTTTTAAAAAGGATAAAGGAACCCTTGCTCAAATGTCCACTTTATTATAATTACATCATTCCTGGAGTCATTTTAGTGTTGTGTCCCACAGGAAACATTTTCTTTCTGTAGATCTCTTTTATTTAGATCTAATTTTCCATTAATAACACATTCTTTAACTCCCCCTGCTTTGCACTCAGGAGGCACCTGCTCACAATTGTCTGCTGTGGGTTCCTAAGAGTATTAGAAATATTGTACATCTGCAAACATGAATACAGAACAGGTGCAAACTTTGGTGTTAAGTAGCTCCCAACAAGAGGAAAAGTCAGCAAGCTAAATGCCTGCTTCATCAGGATTTTCTCAAGTGCCACTTGGATAACATGAGATTCTAAACTTGCATTATAATGCATGAAACTTGAAAGAAAGTAAAACTATCACAACTGATTATGGCATTTCAATGTAATTTGGGGGTAATGTGTTGTAAATATGACTTATACCTATGGAAAGTATCAACTATTCCAAAGTATATCTCAAATGTCCCACACAAGGCCAAATTTTCACTCATCTGTTCCGGTATTATTAGCACTCTATCCCTCTTGAAATCTATTTGCATTACTTGATATATTAAAATTTCTTTTAAAAATGTTCTTTCATTGTTAAAATAACAATCATTACAAACATGAACACTTAAATATTAAAATTTGTCCCCCTGGACTTCTTTTTAGGTAGTTTGTTTCTTTTTGGGTATATGTTAGATTTTAGAAAGCAGAAACCCATATCACTTTCTAAACTTTTGTTTTATGTAGGTTTAATGTTTTGTTGAAGTGGATTTAAGATTATTGTTCTCTTTGCCCAAGACCCACTCCTTGGAAAGGAGGAAAAAAGAGATGGGATTTTCAATGAGAAGACCTGAAATTGAATTAACTTTCTATCACTGTGTGACCTTGTGCAAATTCCATAATCTCTCACCACCTTGATTACCTTGTCTATAAAACGATACTAGGACTACATACCATAGAAGGTATGATATCATTTTAAACTTCTATTCATATGTGATCAATGGATCAATATCAGTCTTCAAGATCTCAAGTGTCCTTTCACAGGTCTCTTTCCTTGGCCTTCTTCAATTCTTGATTGAATTCAATTCAATTCTTGCCCATCCTTTAGAATCAATTCATATTCTACCCCCTACTTAAAGATTTCCTTATTGTGCTTATCAGATGACCATTTAACATTATATTTATCTGGGTTAATAGAGCATCCCTTATCTAGACTGTAAGTTCCATGAGCTCCCAAACTGTGTATTACTTAAACTTTGTATCTCTGTCAGCAAAGAGTATACAGTAGATGTTACGTGTTACATAGATGTTATATCTGTTTCTTGTTTGTTTCTCTTATTTGCTCTTTCATTTTAAGAACTGAAAACATATTAGGCAATTGAGTTGACATCTTAGCCATTGATAGTATTTTTCCTCACCCCTTCAATAAAGTCATGTCTCTTTAAATAATGTAAACCATCAAACCTCAGAAGAATAGGAGTAGTGCTGCAAACTCACAGATGTCAGAAGCCATTTCAGTGTTCCCAGGCTTCCATTTGTGTTTTCTTTTGAAGACCATGAAGATATTCAACTTCTTTTCTCTATTACTATTTAAAACCTTTCTAAGAGAAAAGTAAATTCTCCACTCAGAATATTCCCAATTTTAATGTGCTTAGGAAAACTTTAGGATGAACTGACATGGAAAAAAGTTGAATTTAAAAGAAGATGCCAATTTTTTTTTTTTTGGTGAAGGTGGGAAATAATCATTTTACTATCTTGTTCTTCACTTGATCAAAAAAAAATTTTAAAAAACAACGAACGTTTTAGAGGTTGAGTGCTTCACTTTACAAGATTTGATTTACCCACATTTAAGGCGTGGATTATTTTCTTCATAGGAAAACTGGGCCTATCCCTCCCACTTTTCTTCTTCCTTTATTCTAGGTGGGAAATATAAGGCTTCAGAAGTGGAAGAAACCTTAGATGTTATTTATCTTGGCAAAAATAAACCAACTCCATCTAAAAGATTCCAGAAAATGGTTACTTAAGTATAATTTAGTTCAATTTAATATACAATTCAATATTTTCTCAGCACCTTGGTTGGTTGGTTGGTTGTTGTCCTTTGTTCTCAGATTGATAAATTCAGTGTTGTACACCAAATCTCTGAAAACTGCCCACTTCCTTTCTGCTCTACTGTTTCCAACAGTATGTTGGGTCAGCTTTCTCTCCAAGTAAGCAGGAAACTGGTGCTGCTTGAAAACATACTCTAATCTGTTGACATTGTCTTTCGGTATTTCTCTTACCTTGGGGCTACCACATTTGTTAAATTTCAAAAAGGGGATAAATCTGTGATCAGTCCAGCACCTTATCACACATCACCTTTGTCACTCTCATATCTCTTCTTCTCACAATGAAATAATCACTTAAATGCCAATGTTTGCTACAAGATTGCATCTCTGAAGTTTTATTGCATTTAGGTAAACAAAACACAATATTGGTGATGCAAAAGTTATGAAATGCACAAGTCTTCAGTTGTAAGTAACTACTCCATTCTTCCCAATGCTACCCTGCCATGTTTGGTAGATTGGGTCTACTCTTGCTTTAAAATCATCCAGAATTATATATTTGTCCTTTTTCAGCATATTGTTGATGACAGTCCCCAGGTCTTCATAACTTTTTTTCTTTGATCTCATCAGGTTTCATCATTGTGGGAGCATATGCATTGATAATGGTATATTGCTTTCCTGCAAGTGGTAATTGCATTGTAATGAGCCTGTTGTTCACTTTTTTGCTAAGCATACAAGCTTGCTTACTAGATAAATTTTGATTGCAAAACTTTCACCAGTTTCACAGCTCTCCCCTTCACTGCAGCCACTCCAGAAAAAATGTTTATCCAGCTCCAACTTCAGTAAACTGGGCTTCATTTAGCAGTCTTATTTCACTCAGGTTTACTCTATGGATGTGATATCTGTTGAGTTCTCTCAAAACAAGAGCTGTTAATCTTTCAGGTCTACTGGATTTCATGTTGTGCATAAGTGTGCGCGTATTCTTTGTACTGATGGTGAGTGGAGTAGGATCATCTTTGCAAAAGTTGTGCATTTTTTTTGTGTGTGTGTTTTGACCACAGATTGGGATCCCTGACTGCCATGTTAAGTAGGTCAAGTTTGGGTAAAGCATACAGTTTTTTAGGGCACCTTTTTAGCTACTTCCTTACACTAGGATTTGAGCAGTATAGTCCTTTTTTAAAAAAAGGCTGCTCAGCCATCAAGGGGGCTGCCAAATCCCACTGCTGCTTCAGTTCAGGGAAAATGACTCTATGATCTGGGTTACCTGTGTACAAGGCTGTGACTACAGCTTCTAGTGTATCCATGCCTGCTGCTTCATCACTTCCCTATCACCACAGGATTCTGATGTAATTTAAAATGCTAAAATGCTATGGATATCTTTTGATTCACAAATAAATTGGATTTAAGAGATGCAGAGTTGCTCAAAATTGTTGACTTCACTCTCTGGTCCAGAGTCACGAGAGTTTAGTGACAAAACAAAGTCAAGACAATTCACTGGTGATGGCTCAGGATGCAGTGGATGACCTTGGCATCTCTGATATCTAACCAAGATCTAAGTGTTCCATAGTGTCTACTTCAGCCACCTTCAGAGTGCATGGAAGAAATTATTCTCTTCTGTTTGTTCCATGGGGGGATGTCTTCATATGCTTGGGGTAGACACCCCCTAACTCACCAAAAGGTTTGAGTCCCCTTGGTTACCCTCAACCTGTTTTAGCCCATCCACCAAATGTTTCCTGGGTTGTGGCCACTGTGTGTGCTACAGCTTCTTGGTGCTACAACTGAGAGTTGGACGAATCCAGTGTACACCAAAGGTAGAAAGCAGCATTTAAAAGAGCTCATCAGCCCTCATACACAATAAAAATCTTCTCTGAACACACCCTGCACCCCTCTAAGCACCTGCTGTAGATGAGTGAGGAGTAAGAGGTAGAATCACAAGTTCATGCCAGTATAGAATATTACCCAAGGTGTTAAAGATTTAGGAGCTGCCTTTCAATCAACTGGTCAACCAACAAGTACACATGAAGTTCCCATTGTTTTAGAGGCACTTTTTAAAGTGTTGGATAGACAATTACAAAAAACTAAATAATCCAAATCCTTGAGGATGTTATAATTTTGTCAGGGAAGATAATATACACACAGAGAAGTGCATACAAAATAAATAAAATAATAAAAGTAATGGGAACGGACTCTACTAGCAAAGGATTCATGAAGAGATACTTGAATTGACTTTTGATGGAAATTAGGAATTCTAAGAGGCATTAAAAAGTAAGAAGGAGAACATTTCCACCGTGGGCAGAGCCCTAGTGCCCGCCCAAATAAGGTAATATACATAAAGCTCTTTACAAACCTTAAAACATTAGATAAATATTAGCCATTAGAAACAGCAGCAGAAGTGCAGGAGCAGTCTTATTGGTCATTTCAGTAGCAGCCGTGGTAACTGTAGTAATTGATACAGTAGTTGCAGTCATCCTCATTGCAGTGGTAGTAAATAATAACTTTATTAGTAATTATTAACACCAATCAATATTGTTGATAGTAATAATAATTCTAAGACACAGAGAGAGGAGATGGAGTATCACGTGGAAGTTTTCCTATCACAAGTAAGGTTCAAACTATCATTCCAATTTTTCCAAACTATTCAAACTATTATTTCCAATTATTTTTTGACATAGACTGCTTTAAGGGAGGAGTTTTACATAGGAGAGAGAGTCAGATCTTCTTGATTCACTGATCCCTCCTTTACTGGCAGAACCAGAAAGCATGCCTCACTCTTGGGAAATTTATGATTAGCAGTATGTGACCTCATTTGATTAGAAGTAGTAGCCAAGGCTAGAGAAAAGTCTTTGGGTTTTTGCTCTGGATGTGTGTGTGTGTAATAAAAAGCTAAATGCTTTTTAACAATATTATCTCATGGAATCCTCACACAGCTTTGTGAGGTACCATTATTCTTGCTATTTTACAATTGAGGAAACTGGGGTACAGAGGTTAAATGACTTGCCCAGAGTCATAGCAAGTATAGCTATGCAAGTATCATGGCTGGCATAGTATCTAAGTAACATAGTATCTATCACAGTAACACAGCTTGCAAGTGTCTAAGAATAAATTCAAAATAGGGTCTTCTTGACTCCAGGCCCATTCCTCTATCTATTGCCTTACCAGCTGCCTCATTAGCTTGAAAATGAGCATATCTTTTCTAAAATGTAATATACAAAGATGGAATTACTAGTACGTGTTGTTTGAAGGGGAAAGTATCTGGTGACTTCTTTTAAAATTTGTCTTGCTCTAGCAGCTTGCCTAACAAGGATGCCTCACTAACAAGCAAAAGGCGAAAGTATCACAGCACCATTACCATCACCCCCCCAAAACAACCTTTCTCTCTTCCTTCTTATGTATTCCTGCATATTGAACTTGTTCCTAAGTTACAACAAAAACTTGCTTTGCCACAAGTTAGCGAGGAGGAAACTGGCAAAGAAATTCTGCTATATCAAATAGTGATGATTATTTGTATTCATAGAGTACTTTAAGATTCACCATATACTTTCCTTCCAAAAACCCAGTGAGTAAAGTAATTAAAATACATTATTGTCCTCATTTCACAGAGAAGACTGACTCTCTGAGAATTTAATGACTTGTCCATAATTACAGAGTAAGTAATTTACCATAAGTGTACTGACTCCAAGTACAATATTCTTTCTACTATAATGTGAATGATGCCTCTCAATCAGCAATACTATTTATATAACATCACATTGGCCCGTTCGTTGAGGTCAATTTATTTGTGGAGGCAAAAATATACTTGACATAAATTATACTAATATCCCAAGGGATCTTTGATACAAAGGCTCATGATATATCAAGGACCCCAAGGATTGACATGTGCCACATGGTACTATCTCGGGAAAGTCACATTATCACAGAGTTTTTAAAAAAGGCAAAAGTGGGAAACTTGTGGCCATATTTCTCCTGATTCCTGAAGGGGATGAAGCTTAATCAACCTTGATGTCTGTCTGGGGTCTGATAATGCCATAAATAATAGATTTTAAAATGCTTGTTAATCTAATCTTCTCTATATACAAAACAATCATGGTGACACTAAAAAAAGAAAAGAAAAGAAAACAGGTGGAAATTAAAGAAAGTCAATTCTGATTTGGACCCTGAAGGAGGTAACGGTCAGAACTGAATTTAAAAGAATTTGAAAGTAGGGAATTCAATACCATCAGGATCACAGCTCTAGAGCTTAAAGGAACCTTACAGTCATTTGGTCCAGTTTTATAGAAAAGGAAACTGAAGTCCAAAGAGTATATGTGTTTTTCTCAAGATTTCACAGTGACAAGAGTAAGGCCCTTCACTCAAAATTGTGTGTTCTTTTCAATATAACTTTCTGTTTTCACAAACAAATAAATGGCAAAATAATAAAGACAGGGTAAGTGAAGACAAGTGAATTAGATTGTGCAGAGTGGAATAAATGCAGGAACTTCAAAACTTTTGAAATATGATGTTGGTGAATAAAATGAATGAATGAGTATTTATTTGTGGAATAGAAATGATAGGGCTGTGTGTGTGTGTGTGTGTAAGTGTGTGTGTTGTGTGTATAAGTGTGTGTGTATATAAACAGACACAAAGAAAGAGAGAGAAAAGTGGTAGAACTGAAAGAACAGATAGTGGAATTTGGATTTCCTACTATTTAGCCACAGCATGATAATCTTCAGCAATTGTAGGCTAAGATAGAAATCTACCTTTACCAACACCTATCCTCCTCTCCCCCTGCCCCCCAACTAGAAGTCTTCCCAACCATGAAAATCTAGAAGACAAGGCTGTCACTTCTGAGCTTTAAAAAAACCTTTGCTTCACATCTAAGAAGGAAAAACGGGCTTGGCAATTAATTATGAGATCATTGTTGATGTCCTTTACAATTTTTTAATAGATTTTCAAAAATGAATGTCTTGTTTCCTATTTGTATTTTTTCTTCTTCTTTTTGAGGACATTCTTGCTCTCTCAGCATGATTTCTCATGATCTTTCACATTTGTTGTGTCTCTGAGAAGGTGCAATTTAAAACAAAAATATTCCAAAAGTTCCAATTGCCATGGGAAGTTTTATAAAGTCAGTTTTTAAAGGACAATATAGCTCCTATCTTTCTGCACAAAAGGAAAAGTCTATGGTGGAACAATTAAATAATACCATCTTTCATATATTGTTGTGTATTTTGATACCATTGGAAATACACTGTTTTTCTCCTGCTGAGTATATTTCTGTCATTCCCATACTTGAAATCCATACTCTGAGACCTATTTTAAATTTGCTTCTCTTTTTTCAGAAACAGTTTGAAAAACAAGTGAACTGCCACACTTAAAAGGTTATGATCAGGTGAGTCTTTATATTTAGATGATCAGTCTGCCTTTAGCTATAGCTACCCTTATAAATATCTCATAGAAGTGGGGCAAAAAATTGCTCTTTAAAAAGAGATGCATGGTTTAACATATAACTTTGGAAATTCTCATTGTCCCAGGTAAAGTGTTTGAATTTTTAAAGTAATCATAATTATGCTCAAGTCACTGTCCTGTACATCCTGTCACAAGAGTCACAAAGGAAATTCCAAAGTTCTTAATGAGGACAGAATAGTAAAGTAATTAGCAAGAGAAAATACCACAAAAGTCCCATGCCAAATGGAGAGAAAACATCCTATACAACTCATAGCCTTGAATTTTAGGGCTCTGTCTCCTAATAACTGGGTATACTTAACTATAGTTCCACTGGGTCCCCACAATTGCCTTTCTTCCTGCCTAAAGGGCCACCATGTGCAACAATAAAATAAATATTTATTAAGTACCTACTATGTGCCAAGCACTGCATTAAGTTCTGGGAATACAAATAAGAAACATAAAGATAGTTCAGGCCCTCAAAGAACTTACAATCTAATCAGGGAAGACAGCACACAGAAGGAAGCTGGAAAAGATGTGTCACATTAAAGGGAGTGTCTAGGGCAGCTAGATGGCACAGTGAATAGAGCACAAGCCCTGGAGTTAGGAGGATCTGAGTTCAAATCCAGCCTCAGACATCTAACACTTACTAGCCCTGTGACCTTGGACAATTCACTTAACATTTGGGCAAGTCACTTAAACCCAATTGTCCTGCCAACCCCCATCTAAAAAAAAAAAAAAAAAAAAAAGCAAAAACAAAAATAAAACAAAACCAAAAAAGGAAATAAAGGGTGTGAATTGTGCTGTGGAGTTGAAACCAAGCAGAGCTGTGGGGAGAAAATGGAGTGAGCTGCCAAGGCCAGGTTCTGCCTTCTATAAAGGAAAACCTCAAGTGGAATTTAGTGCTTTACCCTCTAGACCTCCACTCAAAGGGGAGAGGTGGCTGAGGGAGGTGGGAAGATGTTGAATATCTAAGATTGAGTTAGCTATTGAACTTCTTCATCTAAGTTACATATATGTTTGTGTGCATGTGTAAATACATACACATATTATAATGTATATGTGTATAATGTATATATGTTTGTATGCATGTATAAATATATACACATATGTATAATGTATAATGTATATGTATGCATATACACACCCACACACAGAGTGTGAAGTAGATCAGAAGTTAGGCCTGGAATCAGGAAGACTCATCTTCCTGAGTTCAAATCCAGCCTCAGACATTCACTAGCTGTGTAACCCTGGGCAGGTTACTTTCCCCTATTTGCCTTGATTTCCTCATCTCTAAAATGAGCTAAAAAAGGAAATGGTGAACCACTCCAGTATTTCTTCCAAGAAAACACAAATAGTGTCACAAAGAGTTAGACATGACTGAAAAACAATTGAATAACAAGTCTATGTGTGTGTAGAGTTGTTATTCAATATGTATGTGTATACATGTCCGTGTCCATGATATGTTCATATGTATATTAATGTTTCTGATAAACAGTAAGTAAATATACTAATTGTAGTTTATGTACCAACATTTGTTGCAGAAGGTGGAGTAGATAAATTTTGTTAAATCACTGCTGTCCAGAGGGCTGCCTGAATATATGTGTGTGTGTGTCTGTGTGTAATCTCACTTGATCCCATCATTTCTGCTTGCTACTATTTTATGTATCTTTTCTTTGCAGCAAAATTTGATAAAATTACACATACTTAGTGCCTCCATTTCTTCTCCTTTTGTTGTAAAACCTCTGTAGTCTGGCCTCCAACTTTATCACTCAACTAAAAGTTCTCTACAGAGTCTAATGACTTTTCCCCTCAAATTGTCTTTCTTCACCTGTCTGTAGCATTTGATCTATTATCATCTTCTAAATGTCCTCACCTATTTGAGTTTTAGTGATAATGATTTGTCCTCATTCTTGACCATTTCTCAGTCACTTTTACTGGTTTTTCATGCATGCCATGCCCATTAATTGTTGGCATACAACCCCTCCCCCAAGGTTCTGTCCTGTACTCTCTTCTCTTTTTCTTCTACACTACTTTACTTGGCAGTCTTATTAGCTTCCATGGATTCATTTATCATCTCTATATAAATGATCTCTATATCTATCTATTCCTAGTCACTCTTTGGAGCTACAGTCCCATATTACATTGTTTTTTATCTCAAGTTGAAGGCATCTCAATCTCAGCATGTACAAAGGCAGAATTCATTTTCATTCTCCCCAAACCTCCCCTGTTCCTCATCTCTTTGTTACTACCAAGAGCATCCCCATCCTCCCTATAACCTGGGCTCACAACCTCAATGTCATACACTGCCATATTCAACTCTTTATTCTCATTCACCTCACTCACCTCAATCTATTGTCAAATTTTGTCTTTTCTACCTTCACAACATCCTTCAAATATGTCCCCTTCTTTCCACTGACCCAACCACAATCTTAGTTCAGGCCCCCATCACTTCTTGACTTTCAATTGTTACCCCTGTCTCAAGTCTCAACCCAATTCAATCTATCCTGCACTCCATTGCCTAATGATTTCTCTGCTGTTTAGGTCTGACTATGTCACCTCTATACTCAACAAAATCCAGTGGTTCTCTATTTCCTCTAGGATCAAATAAAAAGTTTTCTTTTAATCATTTAAATTGCTTCATAGCTTGGCCCCTTCCAAACTCTCAAATCTTTTTATTTAAAACTTTACTTCTCCCTCCCCTACATACTCTGAAATCCATCTACACTAACCTTGCTGTTCCTTAAACACACAATAAAGCTCCAGTCTCTATATCTTTGAATTGGCTGGCCCACACGTCTGAAACATTCTCCACTGCATCTTACTTTCCCTGGCTTCTTGCTCCACTAGTACCCTCCTTTTGATATTACCATCCTTCTACTTTGTATGCATCATACATGTGGCTAATCTTTCCTTAAGGATAACACTATCTTTCTGACATTTTGTATCTCCAGAGTTTAGCATGATGCCTGCCATATAGTGAGCACTTAATAAACATTTCATGACTCAGTTCACTAATGCAGCTGTCTTTGCTAGAACTTCTTCAAAAAGAGTATTAGTTTTTTTTGTAAAGGTGACATGCTCATGTCTTCTGTTACCCAGGACATGGTCACATGGCCAACTCAGAAAAGGGCTGCTCAGACCCATTTTTCCCCTAAAACCACTACCTTCTATGAACTCAGTGGAGATTTCACAAATTTTTTGCATTTATCTTTTGGTTGGGGCAAGTCTACCCTATCATCTTAGTGGAAGTTAGTGTGAGAAACATGCAAATTACCCTGAAGCTGCCCCAAGATTTAAGGGTTCTGAAAAGGGTGGGACAGAGCTGACAGCTGCTGTCCTAAATTTCTTTTTCACACCCAGGTTGCTATTCTTTTTAGTAGAACAAAGTGGAAAATTACCTCCTCCTGATAAAAGGAAACTGGTTGAAGGAAACATTTTTCTCTTAGCATAAAGATGCAACAACATGCATTGTTCATTCTCTTTCTTCTTCCACCACATGGGAAAGGAAAGATAGGAGCCAGAAGGAAGAGCAGTTATCTTTTAGATGATCTGGAGTGCTAGAAAGTCAAACTAAGCCCACTCCTTTAATCAGTACTGACAGCTTAAGCAATAGATTGCCTGCTGCTGACAGCTGGATAGGAAAAAAAAAAAACACACCAGATGCCTTTTGATGCCAAACTAGCCTAAAACAGAGAAAGCCAATACATTAGGGGCCTAAATTCTTAGCAATTGACAATAGGGCTTCAGAATGCAAGGGCAAGGAAGGATATGAGCAACTTCACATGATCTTTACTTAAGCCATGTCCATTACTAAGCCACAGTCCAAAGAGCCACATAGAAAAGACAAGAAAATGATAGATGAATGAATTTCAGATATGACATAAATAAGAGCACCCACTTAGTTATCATCTCTGCAAGAAAAGCAGTTGACTTGTGTGAGTTTCTTTGCTTTCTTCTGGTCCAGAGACATGATGACTTATCCCTTCTATTTCATGGAGAATGAGGACACATTAAGGCAGGTGCTAGGCAGTTTCTAGCCATCAAAGACAACATAAAACTGGTAAAACTCATGTGACTTGGTGGGGTTGCTATAGTAATAATGACACTGATGAGAATTAGCACCAAACCAATTACTCAGAATTATGTCAAAGTGTGCTAAACTTTGAATGATCGTACTTCTAGACCTGCCCTCTGATTACCAAGAAATGACAAGTAGAGAAGAGGCAAAATTATCTAAAAGTGAACACCTTATAGAGTTCTAACTCCAGAAAAAGACTTTTCAGAAAAGAATGCCCTAAACAGAGTCTGGAGTAAAACCAGAGATAAAATAAACTATATTTACAATAGTAGGATTAGTGAGGAAGGTATGAAATTGTACCTAGCTTATTTTTTAAACCCTTCTATAATAATTACATAGTGAACACTATAGTGTCTACACTATACACTATGCTTTCTGATGAAATTTTTTAAACTCTGAAAAGTTAATTTCTCTGAATCACTAGTAAAGCATAAACCCTATAGTTCAGTTCACAGGATCACATGGATCACTGTGCTTGGCACCTGATAAGTGTTTAGTGAATGTTGGCGGAATTGAAAATTTCAATGAATCAAGACACATGCTGCCACTAAGTGGCAACCTTATCTGTCAGGAAAAAGTATCTATGGAAAAACAATTGCTTGAATACTGAACAACAAACATGGCAGTTATCTAGATTATACTTTGTACTTTTCATAATCAGTTCTTTGTACATGGTTTTTCATCAGTGTATGGATTAAATCTATTTAATACTATCATCATCATATCAAATATCAAGTTCAAAATTCCCAGTTACTCCTAGAAATCAATGAATAAAAGTTCAAGTCTTTTTTTTTAAATGTAGGTTTCCTACATGTTATATAGAAGAATAGATTTGAAGTGAATTCTGAAGAATAATATTTAGTTGTCAAGCTAAATCACAATTGGTTTTATTACTTCCAGAGAATATTGATGTTCAAGAACTTCTTGAATTTATACTGTACAAAAATACAATAGCAGTTTTTTCAAAATATATTTTTTCCAGAAATTATCTCTTTTGACAGTAATTGGCAAAAATAAAAATTTTGCTGCTTTATATACATACATATGTGCATGTTAATTTTATTAGCTGAATTTTCAAAAATCACTTTTCAATGGTTTACCATATTCTTAGATTTATTGCAATCATAACTTTTAGGATTAAAAATTAATAGAATCTTATATCTCATGTGCCTCATTTATTAATAATATCATTAACAAAGTCTCCTCTCAGATTTACTTACTACTTGCATTCATTTTTATTTTGTGAAAGGTCAAAACCTTAGGGCAAACTGATATTGATCATGATATAAGATATGAGAGGAAGTCTTGGTCAAGGTGAAAGAGCCCAAGTTTCAGGTTCATGAGGCCTCCACTAACAAACTATGTGACCTACAGTAATTCTCAGAATTGTTTGCTCCACTGCTCCATGCTATGTGTTTTCAGTCAGAAAAAAAGCATCAATTCAAGAAAAAAAATGTGCGTCTGTTTAGCGGTAGCAGTTTGTAGATGCATCACACACTGGAATGGGTCCCAGGGTGCAAGATTTATTCCTTTCAGCTGCCTAAATGACTGACTCTGGCATAGTTAGTTTGATAAACTCTGTCTGTAGTGTGTAGTATCAACAATGAAGGCAGCTAAAACTCTTACATTCACTGGGAAGGCAGGAAGGGATGCAGCATTTCTTGATCACAGACTTATGGCCATAGCTTATAGAGAAGTACCCAATAAACTGAGTACTCTCTTTTTTCAAAAGACATAAAATATTTCTAGAATTGTACTAAGTGGGACACAAATACTATCTTCCAATAGAATATTTAAACTTTCATAGTTTTCTTCATCTCTGCTAACCTCACGGATGAGCCCTAAGTAGAATAGAATTTAAGTAAATAAATATTTACTAAGTGTTTACTATGCGCAAGACTCCATGCTAGATGTTGTAGTCAAAAATTGAAAAGAACAACCCCTATCCTCAGGATGCTTAAAATCATTTAAAATAGTTATTGATATCATGGTTTTTACATTTCCTTGCATTACCAATAAATCCCTTTCTATTTACCCTCCCCAACAATCACCTCTTTTAACAATGATTAAAAGGAGAGAGGAAAAAAAAGTTAAGCAAAACTGACCAGCACAGCAACCAAGACATCCAAAGTCTTTCACTTTTGCAAGAAGGGAGAGAAGTATATTCCCATATCTCTTTGTTGTGCTTAATAAAATTGTATTGGTATCTTTTGTTTTTATTCCACCTTTATTTACCACCTTTGCCTTCTGCTCTTGTAAGAGAGGCAGGCAGTTGGTTTCGTAGGTATTATCTTTTCTCCTTTTAGAAATCCAACCCTACTCCTTATGTACCTTTCTCAATCCTGCCTATGGGGGAAAAAATCTTTCTCTACATATGTGTTGGGGAAGATAGAAAAGAAGGAATGAGGAAATGTGACCCAACAGTCCAGCTTTGCCCTAGGGAGTAGGTACATTGAGTCATTAAAAGCTTTTAAAGGTAAAACCCAGATATAATTTAAATAGCCTTTTCTAGGGAAATTTATCAAAATCAATAATGAATCAAAATTCAGACACACTTTCTCTCATTTGGATCAGCTTACACCCAGGAGAATGTAAAACAGCCTTCAATCAGGATTCAGAATTTGATTCTCTTTGTATCTCTGTGTACCACAAACCATTCATCTGCACTATCTCGTATAGTGCCTTGTGAGCAAGCAAGGAAAAAAAATATAATTCAGAATCTATTAGAATTGATGAGATTTTATCTAGCTGGCAAAAATGTAAACTATTTGATGCAAATTATGAAGGCAACTTTAAAGATCAAGAAAATATTGGAACAGGAAGTCATCTCTCTGGAAGAGAGATAGAGAATATGAGAGACGAAAAATGTATAAATATTGTCTTTCTCTGAAGCTCAAACTATCACAGTTCTAGTCTCTTGTTCATTCTAGCATCAGATGGCATCAACATATTTACTTCCTCCTTTACTCTTGCTAGCTAGTGGTAGCAATGGTTATTGACATCATTCCAGTACCTGCCACCCTGGTGAAAGCATCAACCATTACCTGATACCTCCTTTGCCTCATGTATCTCCTTCTCTATTTTGTCAATCACATTTCCAGATTTTTGTATTTATTTTTACCTAATCCACTACCTCAAAGCATTTTAATCTCTCATAATAGCAAGCACAAGAAATTCCATTCTGACCCATGAAAAATGAAATCCTATCATATCAGAGAGATGCCACAACTGTTGATACATCAGAAGGCAATTGTGTTTCAATACTAAAGCAATATATTCTCTTCCTCAATATTTTTCTTTTTTTTTTAATAGGAGGGGGAGAGGAAAAAATAGGTAATTATGAATCCTAGAAAGGCTTCATTAAGAACATACATTCAAATTTGGCATGCATTTTCTATGAGATTGCCCAGCTTTGCCTTCATCACCTATTGTAATGCTTCCCAGTGATCAAACAATTCAATGATTTAAAGGTATTCAATACTTATTAAGCCCAAAAATATATGTTGTGGTTTTATTGGTCAATTCAACAAAGAAGAAAAGTGAGAAAAACTAGACATTTTTCTTCCAATGATCCTAACCTAGGTGAATTTCTGGAGAAATTTCAATTCTAAAAAAAGTCTCACTAGTTGCTCAGATATATACCTCTGTTTCACGATCAATGTGATGATAACACTAACACCTCTGATTCATGATCAGTGTGATGAATTATCCCAGGCAATTTCCTCTAGCATATGAAATAATTAAAACTACATATTATATTTAAACTTCAGTGAAGTTATTAACAGAGTGATTGCTTTGCTGTAATTTTCATAGCTTAACTACTCTACTTAGAGAACTGAATGAACAGCATTGGTCTGCCCTTTGTGTGTAACCATGTTGGGAAGCTTTTAATAGCCAATTCATATTTAGTTTTTAAGGCAACCAGTGAGGAATACTCTACCCTGGAATAATTAAGCAATAGTCATTACTCAGTTTTAATTATTTTTCTACTTGTTCAGCATCAATTGTCTAAGAAATATATAATGAAATGTCTGATTTTGAAGACATTTAATTAGGGGTGAGAAAGAGAAGGCAAAATCTAAAAGCAACAAAATTAAATTAAAATAAAATAATGTGACTCATGGACTAAAAATCTTGAAGCTTACTAGGATTTCTCCAAATAGCACTGATCTCACCTTTCTCTAATCTTTTGATTCCCCATGGTTGTGTCTCTACATACATAATTTTTAATATGTATTCTCTTTATTTTTGCATATATCTTATTCCCCATAACCCAATTCAATTAAGAAATGTATACTAAGAGTTTCAAAGTACTATGCTGGTCCTAGTCACTAGACATTTTTTTTTGGGCGGGGGGAGGATTGGTGATTGGTATAGGGAACTATGAACAAGGACACTCCCCTTATATCAAGACAAATCAGCACCATATCAGCATAGTGTTCTTCAGTTTACAGACTTAGAAAACTGCCAGAGGTGCTGAGAATGATTTGCCCAGGGTTACACAGCCAGTATGTGTCAGAGCCAGAATTTCAATTCCAGTCTCTTGACTCCAAGGTTGACTATCTACTATGTTATGCTTCCTTTGTCACTGGGGACTCAAATACAAAAACCTAAACAATTCTTGTATTAAAACTTGGATTTTCCATAGGTTGGAGGGGAGAGGCATAAAATGAAAGGTGCAGTACATATTCTACAATGAGTGATTTCACTTGAGTATTTCTGTGTGTGTGTGTGTGTGTGACTAAATGTGTTCAATTCAACCACTATGTATCTTGGAATTTGAAATGTCTGTTTGTTTCTCAGAAAGTTTATCTGTGAATTCTTTCAAGTGACACTGTGTTTTCTGTTTCCAAAAGTTTTAAAGAGTTTTCTAGTGTTATTTCTTAAATACTGGTGGTCTTTATCTTCTCCCTCTCTCCCTCCCCTCCTCCTCCTCCCCCTCCTCTTCTTCCTTCTCCTCCTCCTCCTCCTTCTTCTTTTCCTTCTTCTTTACTTTTCATGTTCCTCTGGGAGTACTGTGATCCTTAAGTTATTTCTATACACCCTACATTTTAGATCACTGTACTTTGCTTGTATAAAGAGTATGTATTCTTTAACATTATTCCATTTTGCTTCTCTTCTTCCAGATTGGACTTCAGTATATTTGTATTCTCTACCAAAGATAGATCAATGAGAAATGTGCTTTTTCCTTTACATCTTTGGTGAGACTCGGCACTTGGATTCTAGCTTTCCCATTATTCCAATCATTTCTGCTATTCAGGACATAAATTCTGTTTTAGTGGTTCTTATTTCGCTCTTGAACTATTCATTTTGCTGTGATTCAATACTTTGTTGGCATCTACAGAGTCCTCTGACTCATCAGATCTTGGTTCAATTTCCTTTGTCATACAGGATTTATTCAAAAATGTTTGCACATGTTTAGAATTTGTGTTGACCATACTGCCTTCTGTTTTAATATGTTTCCTTTTCTATTGATTTATCTGTTTGAACTAAAAGTACTTATGTATTTAATTACATTTTCTTAGGCCTGAGTTCTTTGGTAATGTCAAATTTTTTTTTTCCTGTTATGTCTGGTTTCCTTTTTTGATGGAAGATCTCTTCAGAACTGGTTTTCAATGTTTTTTCAAGCTCCTCTCATGTTATACTATTCATTTATCACTGGTTTCAGGCTTTGCCCCAAGTACTTCTGAGGGGATAGAACTGAGCCCAGGGAGATGTCTTTTCTCTTTCCTTCGGGACTGGTGAACTCTCCGTGTCACACAAGTGAACATGTCAGTTTTTTCATAGTGCCATTAATTCTTTAGTTCTCTTCTTAGAATTATTTTTGCTATACTGCCTCCACTGACAGAAGAAGCCTGAAATTTCCTATATCAGGGGCATACCACAATGAGTCCTACTATTTGTTGTCATAGAAATATGTGGTGAGGGCAGTGGCAGAGTGTGCTAGAAAGGCTGCAGCATCAGTGAGGAAATTATTGAATGGATCCCAGAGCACAAGTCCATGGGAATAGTTGTGCTACCCTGTCAATATATGTAAGTTAATGGGAGCAGGTTACTGAGTGACTTAGGGATGAATGATTTGCCTTTTCTCATGGTATTTCATCAGTTTATTTCTTCATTAGAATGAATGGCTTCTTGTCCTCTGAACACAGCTGAAATTACTTCTGGATAACTTGTTTTTGGTGGGAGGGGGGCTGAGTTTTGGGATGTCAGTACTGGAGAAAAAAATCTAGTCCTACATCTTGTGAGTCATGTGACATAGAAGTTCGACATTAGTAATTTCAAGAGAAAGTACTAGCAACTTGATGGGAAATTAGGAAAAGTCAGAAAGATATAGGAGGTAAAATCTTAGCTATGCTTTGGAGAAAGATGCTAAGGTATAAAGTGGTGAAGGTTAGGATCTGATTATCATAGTGCCTTATCCATAGGAGGCAGTTTAGTGGCATATCAGCTAGGGAGAGGGACTTAGAGACATAAAAACTTGAATTTAAATCCTTTTTCAGTGATTTACCAGATATAGAACCATTATAATTGCTTAATCTCTGATAGCCTCAGTTTCCTCACTTGTAAAGTGAGGATAATAAAAGCAGCTACTTAACAAGATAACAAGAATCAAATAGAATAATACATGTAAAGGGTTGCACAATCCTAAAAGCAGACATAGTAATCATTATAACTATTATCTAATTATTATTGAGTGAATATGTTGTCTGAAATGACCTGTCACTGCAGTAGACAGGTATTGGTTGAAGATATAAGTCAAAGAGAAACTTGATGTATAGGAATTCACAATTTTAGAATTTATATGTGATGGAATTGATTTAGTGTATAGTCCTTGGTGACTATTTGAATCTCTAAGATCCCCCAGGCCATTTGTTTCAGTAATTATAATCTTCTAACACTTCCTTTGTTTCTGCATTCTAGTAAACTTTTTTCCCATTAGTTATATTCCTTTACATTTTAAATTGAAATTTCAAGTTTTTTTTTTCTGCATTTTACCTCTTCAGTAAAAGTTAAATGATCAATAATTTTCAGTTAATACTCAGAAAGTGCTAAGAAACAGGGAGTAGGAAATCAGACATCACACATCTATGTTTCTTTCCATAGTCTGGAAGGAGGGAGGTTTAAGGTGCAGAGAAGAGAAAAGACAAGTATCTTTTCAGTAATTTATTCTCTTGGGTAAAGTCACTTTTTCTTTATTTGCTTAACAAGTCTGTGAACTAGAAAATAACTCTAGAAACTTTACTGTCATCTTTATACATTATTTTAATATTGTTAATACTTTGTCGTAAAATGAGTTTTCTCATTAAATCTCTTATTTTAAGTTATTATTCATTTCTAAAAATGTATTTTTTTAATGCTTTGGAAAAAAACAATTCGAAAGGAAAATCCCTTCAGTCATATAAGGTAAGTTGGTGAGGAAATCAGTTTAAAAAGCAGAAATTTGCTTTACTGAGGTGGGTTTTTTTTTGACTTTTCAGAGATTTATTTGTTCTATTATAGGATGAATTCCTGAAATAAAACTTGTAGAGGATAGGAGGATTCTGGAAAATTAAACAAGGCTAAAGGATGAGATCTTTGCTATGGCTTTGAAAAATAACTCTCTATGCAAGTTATGAACAAATCTGCTGACAACACATTAGTGACTGATGATAAGTCCCTTGTAGGATATAAATAAATATCCTGTCTTAGAGTCCTCGCCTGCCCACTGAACATGAGTGATTGATTTCTGAAATGTGATTAAATCATTCCTACTATGTATCTAAGATACACCTTGAATTTGATGTATAAAAACTATCCAGAAGCCAGAGATTAGAGATGTAGAGAGAGCTGGAAACAGAAACCAAAACTCATTGGCTGGAAAGCAGACTTGGATTCCTGAAGGAAGGAAAGACTATCTTCGAAACAGTATAACCAGGCAACTGGCATCATTCTAAGAAATTGCAGGAGACCAAATGACAACAAAGTAGTAAAATTCCTGGGCTAAGCCTCACAGACAGGAAAGAGGGAAGAAGAAGGAGGAGAAGGAGGAGGAGGAGGACAATGACAACAACAATGATGATGACAAGGAGGAAAGAAAAGTTTCCCTGAAATTTTTAGACCTTTTTTAAAAAAATATTTTTAAAATGAATTTATTTTTAGTTCTCATTTCCACAAGATTTTGAGTTACAATTTTTCTCTGCATCTTTCCTCTACCTACCACCCCAAAATAGCAAGCTCACTGAATACCAATTCCCCCAACCTGTTATCCCCTATATCTTCCCCCATCCCCCCTTAACTTTCTAGCAGGGAAAGATGGACCTCTATACCTCAGTGCCTGTATGTCTTATTTCCAAGTTGCATGTAAAAAACAATTTTTTTTAAACTTTGTTTTTAAAATTTTGAGTTCCAGATTTTTTCCCTTCCTCCCTCTTCACCTGCCCCCACTGGGAAGACAAGCAATTCAATATAGGTTGTACATGTGTAGTTACCCAAATCATTTCCATAGTTGTCATATTGTCAAAGACCAGCTATATTTACCTCTATCCTATCCCATCCCCCACTTATTCCGTTTTCTTGTTTGACCCTATCCCTTTTCAAAAATGTTTGTTTGCTTCTAACTACCCTCTCCCCCAATCTGCTCTCTCTTCTATCATCACCCCTCCTTTCCCCTACCCCCTATTTTCCTGTAGGGTAAGATACCCAGTTGAGTGAATATGTTATTCCCTCCTTCCACCAAATTTAATGAGAATAAGGTTGTTCCATTCCCTTTCACCTTCCTGTTCTTCTCCTCCATTGTAACAGTTTTCTCTTGCCTCTTTTATATGATATACTTTACCCTAATCTATCTCCTCCTTTCTCCTCCCAATAAATTCCTCTCTCACCTCTTAATTTTAGTTTTTAGATATCATCCTTCCAAATTCAACTCATCCTATGCCCTTTGTCTATCTATACATGAACATACATATGCTCACACTCACATATATATTTATATAAACAAACACCCCCTATACATATATATATATATATATATATATATATATATATATGTTATATATACACACACACATACCCACTCACATATTCCCTTCAACTTTCCTCATACTGAGAACAGTCTTATGAGTTACAATGATCATTTTTCCATGTAGGAATGTAAATAGATCAACTTTGATAAGGTCCTTATGACTTCTTTTTCCTATTTACCTTCTCATGCCTCTCTTGCTTCTTGTATTTGAAAGTCAAATTTTCTGTTCAACTCTGTTTTTTTTTCATCAAGAATGCTTGAAAATCCTCTATTTCATTGAATGACCATATTTTCCCTTGTAGCATTATACTCAGTTTTGCTGGGTAGGTGATTCTCGATTTTAGTCCTAGCTGCTTTGACCTCCGGAATATCGTATTCCAAGCCCGTTGATCCCTTAATGTCGAAGCTGCTAGGTCTTGTGTTATCCTCATTGTGTTTCTACAATACTCAATTTGTTTCTTCCTGACTGCTTGAAGTATTTTCTTCTTGACCTGGGAATTCTGGAATTTGGCTATAATACTCCTAGGAGTTTTCTTTTGGGGATCTTTTTCAATAGGTGATTGGTGAATTTTTTCCATTTCTATTTTGCCTTGATTCTAGACTATCAGGACAATTTTCCTGGAGAATTTCTTGCAAGATGGTGTCTAGGCTCTCTTTTTGATCATGGCTTTCAGGCAGTCCAATAATTTTTAGATTGTCTCTCCTGGATCTATTTTCCAGGTCAGTGGTTTTTCTAATGAGATATTTCACATTGCTTTCTATTTTTTTCATTTGTTTGGATCTGTTTTATAGTATCTTGATTTCTCATAAAGTCTTTAACTTCTAATTGCTCTAATCTTATTTTGACAGAGTTATTCTCTTCAGTGAGTTTTTGAAATTCCTTTTCCATATGGCAAATTCATCTTTTTAAGGCATTCTTCTCTTCACTGGCTTTTTGGGGTTCTTTAGCCATTTGAGTTAGTCTATTTTTTAAAGGTGTTTTTTTTCTTTAGTGTATTTTTGTGTCTCCTTTAGCAGGCTGTTGACTTGCTTTTCATGATTTTCTTGCATCATTCTCATTTCTCTTCCCAATTTTTCCTCCAATTCTCTTGCTTGATTTTCAAAATCCTTCTTGAGCTTGTAATCAGTTCATATTTTTCTTGGATGCTTTTGATGCAGGAGTTCTGATTTCACTTTCTTCCTCCTGCTCCATGCCTTGATCCTTTTTGTCCCCAAAACAGGAATCTATGGTTTGATTATGTTTCCTGGGTTTGCTCATCTTGCCGGTCAATTACTTGACTTTTGAGTGCTTTGCCTCAGTAGAACCCTGCTTCCAGAATGGAGAGAGCTTTGTCCCAAACTGCTGGGGTTTCTGCAGCTGCTGGAGCTATTAGTTTGGCACCCTCTCTACAGACACCACAAACTCTGGCTCACTGGTCACACACCCCAGGACCACCACCCAAGACTGTTATCCAGATCTAAGCAGGTTAAACAAAGAGTGATTACCTTATGAATGGTCAGTTTGTCCCCCTGCAATCTGCAAGCCAGGAGCTCCTGAGACAGCCAGGCAATGGCAGCTGCAGAGCCACTGTGCCTTCTCTGCTTTTCACCCTGGGGGCAGAGGCCAGACCACAATCTTGGTCCCCCTGTTCTCATAAAGTTCCATACTGACCTTTTATTTTCTTTTTGGCATTTATGGGTTGATAAAACTGGAAACCACCACAGCTGCTGGTGATTCTTTCTCTTGAAGTCTGACCTGGGCCCACAGCTGGTTGGGACTGCCTTGGGGCTGGGAACCTCCCGACTCATGTGGGACTGTGCTCATCTCCCAGACTGCTTCGATAGGCCTGTAGGCCTGCCAGGCTTCTCTCAGCAGGGGCTTTGTTTCTCTTTGTCTCTTTGTGGGTTCTGTATCTCTAAAGTTTGTTTAGACTCACTTTTTTACATGTATCGGAAGTGATTGGAGGGGAGCCTACACCAAGTTTGTGCTTCTACTCCGCCATCTTATTTTTAGACCTTTTTTATGAAGAAAAGAGTTCCATTCAAATACCTTAGCCTCTAACAGAGAAAAGGAGCAACTATATGATCCAAAATTGGTGGAATAATAAGAGACTAAGCTCTGGGGTAGAGTAGCAAATATAGACTTTGCTCTCCATCATTGTTATGAAACATATGGATATTTGTTCCTCTGGTGATAAAGTGGATAAAGCATAAGTGTAAAATTGTCTTTTGGGGAACTAGAGCCTTCTTTAGAGAAGCATTATACATTTAATATATCCCTAAGGGAAGGAGGGGGCTCCCTGGTAGATGAAGTATTACCTCTCTACCAACTTCAAGTACAGTCTTCTACTGAGATAATCTCAACCTTAGTGTGGCATATGCATGTAAATTTCTAAAGGTAGTGTGGTTTTATTGTTGAATGAGTGACACTCTAACCACCCAAATATTAAAAACATTTTTAGGAAGCCGTAACCTTAGAATAACATTAAAATCCTGGAAGACTATGGGTACCTGGGGGAAACTAAGGTTTTCTGAGGAGCAGAGAACTGTCTTAACAGTGTATGAGTTCCTGTGAACTCTGTAGTATTTAAATTAGTTCTGTGGAGTGAAATAATGACTGTCATATCTTTTTAGAACAGGACATTCAGGGTTTTCTCCCCTCTTTGTTTGTCCCTATCCTCACCCCTTTGGCCTAGAGCAGTTCTCAGAACACAGCCTGTGGAGTAGTGTATCAGGAAACTACTCTCCTGAGCACAGTCCTCTCCCATTTTGCTCTCTCCCATCTCCCCTAGCTCTTGGCCAGTTAGAACCTATCCAGGTTTCTTGAAAGCTCTGGTGGCTTGGATAAGATTGGATTCACCAATTCTTCTCCCTCTGCCGAAATATGATTACCAGGCTTTGCAATTTAACCTACCTCTGTTCCATGAAGACAGGTAGCATTGTCATCTGACCTACTTACTTAACATAGGGATACTTCATTCTTACCTTTTGCTATGCCTAGCAGCCCTTAGTACTCTTGAGTTTTTCCATCCTCCCTTCAGCTGAACTTTTATTCCTCCAATTAGAACATAGCAAATCAATTGTTTGCTGGCTCTGGTTGTATCTGAACTCTTTTGGACTTTAAATTTGGGGAATTGCTTCACATTGTTTAAACTGTCATAGAAAAATGGTGATAGAGCATGTTAATGACTTCATATAGGCAGTTTTCCTTTTTATGATTTTGTTTAGTACTTGCTATGCTCAGCACCTGCTGGGTCTCTTCTTCAATAACTTATTCATGATTTATGCAATAGGCATAAAGCTTTTGCCTACTCCAAATCAGTCCAGCCAAAATTCATTAATCATTTACAATGTGCTAGGGATTGAAGATTCAAAGACAAAAGAAAACAATGTTGTTTGTTGTTCTCTTCAGTGGTGTTCAACTCATCATGACCCCATTTTGGGGTTTTCTTGGCAAAGATACTAGAATGGTTTGCCATTTCCTTCTTAGCTCATTTTACAGATGACAAACTGAGGAAAACAGGGTTAAGCGACTTACGAAGAATCCCTTGGCTTTGTAAGTGTCTATAGCTGAATTTAAATTCATGAAAACATTTCTTCCTGATTCTAAACCCAGTGCTCTATTCGCTGCTCCACCTAGTTGCAGTATTCTCTCTCTTCAAGTAACTTACATTTTCCTAGGTGATAAAACATGTAAACAGTTAAATAAATGTAGGACGATATGATAAGAGAAAGAACATGAAGAACTATTGACCAAGAAAGGCTTCTTGTAAAAGGAAAGAACTAATATGGAACTAATAGGAAAAAAAACAACACTTTGCAGTCTAATAAGGGCAAGTCCGTTTCACCTAGGCCTGGGACAGAGTCTAAGCAAAGCCACAGAGATGGCAGATAAAATGCCAAATTTGGGTAATAGTAAAGAAGCCATTTTGACTGGAACATAGTCTCTGTATTCTAAAGAGTTTTTGTATTTTTCATATTTGAATTTTGAACAATATTTTCTTTGTTGTTGTTGTTCTTACTGCCCTTACTTATACACATATATGCAATGAAATCACCAAGAATCAAGTGTCTAAATTTAATTTGGAGCGTCTAATCAAGTTCTTCTGAGAATTTCATTGTCTCTTCATCCTTTGCATAGATTCTACATTTCTATAATCTGCAATTCATTTCATGAGGGTCATTTTACTTTTCCAGAGCACTATGATTCAATGTACAGTCCCATGAACTTATCTTTCTTGCTCCTGTACAATTCACGATGAAACCAGTCAACACTGATAAGCCATTTATTTGATGCTTCAAAGAAAACCTCAGAACTATCTTTTTTTTTTTCATTTAGCTGGAATTTTCTTCTATTTTCTGGCTTTCTTGTAATGGATTGGAGATATGGAAATGATTTAGTACCTTCAGTAATATGCTGACTATTGGTTAGTGGAAAATGATCTTACATTTAGAATACTAATCAAAGTGATAAGAAAATCTAAAAATATAATAACTGTATTTAGAGTCAAAAGCTACAATCCTCCATTTCTACCCCTCTCTTCTCTTTACTATGGAAGAATAAGGGAATCATACCAGACAATAGATACTTTTTAGGTTTTTGTTGTTTGCTTGTTTGTTCCTTTAGTGTCCAAGATGTGGAGATTCATCGCCCAGTGGCTAACATACTAGCAGTGAGCCCTCCCTGTTTATATAGAACCTGGCTTGGGCAATTTTCAAGAAGTAATCTTCAGGCAGAGTTGGGATTACAGATGTGACCTGAAGTAGGTCAATGGGTAGGCAAATAGGGTACACATGAACCTGCAGTTCATTCTTTTACTTCCTCTAAAATCTTGCCACAAATTCAACTAGGTTTCACACCACAAAGAAAGTGAAGATTCTTCCACCTTTCATGATCCTGTAAGGGGCAACAGAAGTACTACTCTAACTCAAGATTAATTGATGATATACAGAAAGAGATTCTATGAAGGCAGAAGGCCCTTGGAGCTCCTGTGTTTAACATCTTCTAGTGCTTGCTTTGTCCTTTATTGCCGTATTCGACACCGACCTTTCTGAAGTTGCTAGTGCAACATGTTATTCTGTACAGAAGAGATTTTTACAAAAAAAAACAACAACCCTGCAAGGTGCAACTGATATAACAATATTGTTTTGGTATCATTTTATAGGTTAATACACACTCAAACTTCAATTTTCTATATATAGTGCCTTTCACCCTGAATACGCCTCAAGCACTTTTTCAATCATATTAAGAAACTACTTCCTTTATCACTGAAGTGCAGCCAGGTGGAACTCAGCAGGTGTTTGTGGCACACAGTGGTATACTGTCCATTTGTTGAGTGCAGGATAGGGAAAATGTTTATCCAAGGGTAAGAAACCTTGGGTTTTTTTTCTTTATTTCTTTTGCACCTGTGACCCTGATGCTATGCTAGTCATTCCCTTGATACTTTAAATTATCTCATTTAAGATAAATTGTAGATTCAGGGAAAATGGACTGGCTCTGACCTCAGCCAAATATCCAGCTGCTGGGGTCCTGACCTTGGACATCAAAGACCCCGGCAACTTATAAGAATCATTCCCTTTCTGGTCTTTGCATGGGTCCTCTACATACTCTAAGAATTTCTAATGTTTATAACAATTCCTGGCAGGTATCAGGTGTTTAATGAATTAATTGGTTAATTAACATAGCACTTCAGAAATAGGCAGAAAGGATTACACATGGGTTCATTCTAGAGTCCCAGAGAACTGAAACCTCCTCAAGAGACTTTTGTTGCTGAATTGTTTCAGTTGTGTCCAACTCTTCATGATCTCATTTGAGTGTTTGCTTGTTTGTTTGTTTGAGTATTTTTGGGCAAAGATACTGGAGTGGTTTCCCATTTCCTTCTCCAACTCATTTTACAGATAAGGAAGTGAGGCAGAATTAAGTGACTTGCCCAGGGTCACACAGTTTAGTAATTGTCTGAGGCTAGATTCAAACTCACGAATATGAGTCTTCCTGATTCCCACCTCAATGCTCTATCCACTGAGCCACTTAGTTGCTCCTCTAATAGACTAGGATATTAAAAATTTAAGTACATTTCTGAAGAGAAATCTTGATTTTTTTTTCTCACTTCAAAAGCCTAATTGGGGAGCAAAGTTCGATCAGTGTTCTGAATTCCTCTGGAAAGCATTTCAATTATTGTTTCAGAATCTTGACCTCTGACCTCTCAAGATGTCCTAGTATGAATTATTCATCTTTCCAGCTTAGAATCCCATCTCTGATCTAAAGACAGCTATCCTTCTCTTGTGGGGCACTCTCACCTCTGGTTCCACAACCAAGCAAGATAGGACCTACCTGAGCTTTTAGGATAAAGAAAGCCTTGGTGAATATATTTGGGTCTACTAGATATTTTATTAATCAGATACAGTTTGAAATAATAATGTGCATATTATGTGGCATTATTTAGTCAGCTTATAAAGGATATATTTTATTATTTATGATACTTTGCTGTATATACTAATACTTTCCCATAGCTCCACAGTCCCCAGGTTATCATGGAACACAGACTAGAGACACTGCTCTAAAATTTTGTCATGTTTGGGGAGTAAGGGCAGAAGCTTGAAACTGCATGAAGTCACGTGGTAGACAGTCATCCAACAGAAGCCAACTAGGAGGAGATTATTACAGGATAATGATCCACAGAAGGGCAAGAACAGGAGGTAGGCTGCAATTTATGTTTATCATGTTGACTGGTGCTACCCTTCCACCCTTTCTAATCACTGGATCTTTGGGCTCATCTGTTTACAATTCTTAGAAGTTCTTCTCCTTATTCTATCCCTCGTACTAAACTAGAGTTTGAGTATTTGTGTAAGTAATTGACACCTTAAGTTATCATAAGTTTTATCTGCATGCTGGGAGTCAAAATAATAGGTGGAGACACACTAGAACCAACTTGTTGTTAAATGTTCTATGTTAGCATTTATACTTCAAAATATGGCCACCATAACAAATCAGGACATGATTTATTTTGTTGTTAATTGTCTAGACTTAAGAAAGTATTACTGATGTAAATGAAACTTTAAATTTGTGAGCAAATACATTTTTTTTGGAGAACTCAGTTGTTAAATATTCATCAGCCTGTCCCTGATTATATATCTGTAATGGTAATTAATTTAAATTTGAAGACCCCTTTTTGTTATGTCAAATAAACAGGTACTTAGCCCTTAGTAACTAATCAAACCTTTGTGGCTAAGAGGCAGAGGGTGTGAGCTCTGTCTCCTGTTGCTGACATAACAGGAAGGGTTTGGCTGAAACAAGAAGCCAATGTGTATGTGTGTGTGTGTGTGTGTGTGTGTGTGTGTGTGTGTGTGTGTGTGGGTGTGGGTGTGGGTGTGTGGGTGTATGTGTGTGTATGTGTGTAAGAAGAACCCCAAAGAGAGACAGTCAGAATTAGAATTTTTTCTCCTGGCAGGCTCCTGGTGGAAGAAGCAGAATTTTCTCAGCATCTGGAAGCTGGGCGGCTGCTACTTGCTGGATGAAGGACTGAGCTGGAGTTTTCTTGCAACCAGAATCTGGTGAAGGCTGAAGTTGCTGCTGAAAAGGCCACCTTGAAGGCTGAGATTTCTTCTGGGTCCTAGAGCCAACCCAACTGCTGGAGGACTGAAGAAGCATGACCAGGATAAGACTTTGTTTGTTTGTGGCTTGGTTGATCCTTAAGCTCCCAGCAACAGAAGTTGTGAAGGTTTTGAGATGTGCTGGACCCTGTGAACTTCAGTGTGTAGCAGGAACTGCCTGGAGGACTAGACAAGAACCTGGGTGTTGTCTGCCTCTGAATCCAGATGACTGTTTGGTGGATTCAGGTAGGAGCTGGGACCCTGGAAGGGGATCCAGGGAATCTGATAGACCATCCCAGATCGAGATGAAGAAAAGGCCTCTCCTTGGATATTGAATGCAGTGATGAAATTGAAGTTTGTTAGACACTGAGGGGTAAAGAGTTCCTGTAATTTTCTAATGATTGTATTCAGTGATTAACATACTTAGTGACTAATTGCCAGATAAGTAACTGATTAAGTTAACCTATAATTGTCCCATGAGTGGAAGACCTACTTGCATTGTGAAATGATTGAATGATTAAGTAAGGAGGCAAACCCCCTTAAGGATACCAGAAGATTGTTCTTTTGTTCTTTGTTCTAAATACTGTGGCCACTTTGGTGAAAACTATGTGACCATTTTAATATTAAGCTGTTGTGAACACTATATTGTGATTTTCTGTGATAAGATGTAATTTTGTGAATATTATATTGTGATTTGTTGTGAATGTTTGCCTGGATTTGTTATGGAATAAATGGAGTGTTTACTATACTGTGTAATTAGAACTTTAAAAGCTGTTCATAGTAGCATTCTTTTGGGAAGCTGCTCGTGCATGGCATTACAGTATCCCTCCTTAAACAAGATCTTGTACATAATTACTTTACTAAGCCCTCCAAATTACTAGTTCATTCTTAGTGCCCTACTATTTTGTCTTTATTTTGCATTTATTCTACATATGTGTATAGATATAGATATATATTTATTGCCATATACATGTATATGTGTTTCAAAATCTCACATTACATTTGAATGACAAGATATAGGTATATGTTGTCTATATAAACACATAACATGATCATACATACCATGTATGTATGAATAAGACCATATAGATGTGCATGTTGTCTTTTCAATATAATGTTAAGTGCCTTGAGAGTAAAGAGAGTCACTATTTTTTCTCTTTGAATCCTGCGCATCCAGCACAATGCCTGATACATATTAGATGCTTAATAAATTCTTGTTAATTACTGAGGCAATGAGCACTAGTGACCCAGGATGACTACAGTGATCTAGGGGCAAACAACATTTGACTGATGAACAGCAGGGGACTGAATCTGAGCATCAAGGCATAGATAATGTGAGCAGGAGACAGGAAATAAGATACCTGTATTCAGTTGGACAAGAAATCAGAATAGCAACTGCAGGGGATAAAAGATATGAAAAATAAGTTGTTCAGAGGTTCCCAGACTAATCTTCAGACATAGGTATCATTTGAACTGACCCAGAAGAAGCAGTGTGTACTTATTATAATGTAAAGTTCTTAGTACACCAGACATTCTTGATGTTTCAAGCATTATGTTAATTTAATCAATTAAAGTACATAATCTAAAGTGTTTCTGCAAGGTAAACCATGTAATTTTATGTGTAGGTACTGATTTTATATTATGAGAGGTTGTGATACTCCTAATTTAACTGCTATCCCCTTACACTTTTACCTTTGTATGAGTTGATCTCTCCATCTATGTGTCATCAAAACATTTGTTTTGCTCAGATGTACCCACTGACTATTTCAATGACCCCAAGGGAAGAAAAGATTTCTTAGCAAAGCTTCATATCACTAAATTAGCTTTACACTTCTGTCCAATTTTGGTAGCAAAAAAATGCCTTGGGGAACCGTATTATGGCTTCCCCTTTGGCCAGCATCAAAATTAGGTGCAACTGAAAATTTTGTAACTCTTACACAATCTTTTTGTAAGTGCATAGGTAGAAAGAACTATCTCCATTTCACAAATAAATCCAATCCTTCTCTCAACCTTCCTTCTCTGTCTCTTCTACTGACTTCCCTTCCTCTTCTTCTCCTAACTGTGGGCATCCAAAAACTCTGCCCTAGGGATTCCGCCCTTCTCTCTTTATACTTTTTTTTTCCCTGGGAGAACTCATATGATATAAAAATATATGTCTCTAGTTTTTTCCTCATTCTTTTTTTTCTTTTCTGAAACACCAGCTGTATATCTCTGATTACTCACTGTATATTAAGATGTGTATATGTTTGGGCAATCACTTCAAACTTAACATATCTCAAAATAAACTAATTATCATTCCCTAGTACCATCTCCTACTAATATACTTCTTCCAAAACAGCTCAGCTATCTTACTTTCTTTGTTTTTTGCAATGAAATATTTTAAAACAGATTTATTAATTAGATCACCCTGCTTCAATTTCCTATTTATGAGGTTACAAACTTTAGAACAATCTCAAGGCCACAGGTTCCCCACTCCTGATTTAAGATATTATCTGACTATTCCTACTTCTGTACCTCCATAAATTCTACCTTAATAATACTACACACACACACACATCTCTCTATCTTCATTTCTATTACTCTTATCTAAGCCTTCATCATTTTATTACTGAATTATTTTTATATAGAATCAGCTAAGTAGCAAAACATATAGGGTGGTGAACTTGAAATTGGAAAGACCTGAGTTCAAATTCTGCCTCAGATATTTATTAGCTATGTGAATGCCAACAAGTCACTTACCCTCTCTTAGCTTCAGTTTTTTCACCTGTAAAATGGGGGTAGAAGTAACATTTAATTCACATAGCTGTTCAGAAGAACAAATGAAATAACATATTTTAAGATATTTCAATCATTTAAAAAACTATGCTCATTACTGTGCTGTATTTACTACTATTACTACTACTACTACCACTACCACTACCACTACTACTTTTACTATTATAACTACTTCTGCTGCTACAGTTGCTTATTGCTACTACTATTACTACCACTGTTACTTACATCATTCTGACTGGTCTTTTCTCTGGGTTCTCTCCTTGACATTTCTAAATTGTCTTGGTCGACCAAGGAGTCCAACCCATTCAAGGACCATATGTGATGTGTATGTGGTGCAAGCAAATTTTGGGAACAGTCTCTCACAGAATCATCAAGGACACTCTTCTTTTTTCTTACATGTCCTGAAGATTACTGTAGCTAAGGCTTAATATCTCTAATTGTATTCCTTCATTACTTTTCTCTGATCACCTTTGGAGATGCCCTCTATTGCCTTTGCTTGAGGAGATGGGTACTGCCCTAGTCTTCTCCTCTTGTTGCCCCTGTTTCTTCCCCATGCTCCTAAAGACAGGTGACTTTATTTATGTCACAGATTTCTCATAAACACAAAAAGGGTGTGAATATCTGGATCAACTCTTTTGCAAGTTTTCTTTATGTTCCAGGGACAGACTAGAAGTCACTTACCACCACAGATGGCTTGCCAAATCATTTTGCTTCTCGAAAGATGGATTTAGGAGGCAAGAGAAAACACTGAGTTTCTGAAGTGGAGGGAAAGAGGAAAATATGGAAAGATAAAATAGAGCACTCGCCAATAAAGCAGAGGAAGGGGTGCCAGAATCAAACTTCAGCGACTAGAGCCATTTTGTTAGGGCCAGCTCTGCTGCTAAAACTTGGGACCTGTTTGGATAGGAAAAGGACATCAAGAATGATGTTTTGATCTCAGCCTCTTTTGTTAGTATTCCCACACACCATTATTACATTATTTTCCTTTGAAATAATTTGAAGGCAACTTATTAATATTTTTTTATTTAGGCAGGAAGAACCGGCAAATGGTAACTCTTTTTGTATCTGTTGAAAAACATTTTGTATGTCTAGTAAAAGGTTATAAGCACATGGTACCAACAAGTCTAGAGGACTGTTAGTAATAAAAAAGTATCAGTCCTGCACTAAGGCATCAAAAGGCAAGGTAGTTTGGCAGTAGTGAAAACTAAACAAAACTAAACAAAATCAAACTACTGCCCCTTGCCAGATTTAAAATCAGATGTGGATTTAAATTCTAACTCTGCCATTTCCTACTTTTATAACCTTGGACAAGTCATTTAAACTTCCTATGCTTCATTTTCCTCATCTACAAAGTAGGGCATTGTTCTAGATCACTAAGGTCTCTTCCAAATTTGAAGTTTTACTGTCTTATCTTTTTTCTGATCTTTGATAACATAGATAACTTCAATTGGAGGATATTGGTCACAGCTCTGCCACTGTCTGTGTGACCTTGGTTAAGTCACTTCTGCTGTCTGGGTCTGTATTCTTTCCCCTCCCTACCTTCATGACAAAAGAGAAGAAATAGAATTAGATGTCTAAAGTTATTTTTGGCCTTAAATTCAAGTTAATTTTTTTTTTTAAAGAAGGGTGATGTCCCATATTGGAATATTGATGTATTCTATTGTGTTTCTAAGAATTTTGCTGTATGATTGCAAAAATATCAATTAATAAAGGGAAAAAACAGTTTGGAATGTGATCTCTTGCATTCAAAGTATAAAGACAAAGTTGTCATTTAGCAGTTTGTCAAGTTCCCATCATGGGCTGTTTGATGTCACCTCATTAAGCACCCCAGACTAGCACTTGCTAAAGAAGAGCCTATCATCATAGTATTTTGTAGCTAAGTACCATGGCTTGGAAATGTTCCTAATGAACCCTGAATTAGATAAACTCTGATTACTTTTAGTGCTTCCACTAGGGAAACGTTTTCTCTAAACAGTTAAGGTAGGGATTTAGTTATAGAAATAATGAGTTCAAGAATGGTAAATTAGAAACCAACCCTCATTTAAAATCATGACAAAATTACATCAGGCATTAAAAGATGAACTCCATGGCACTGAATCTTTTCATTTAAAAAAAATAAAGTTAATAAGGCACTTGTTTAAAAGACTAAGTGAAAAATCAGTGATTAAAGAAAAGAATTGAGGGGAAATTGTGTTGAGAAAATATTCTACATGAAACCCCCCAAAATATTCTAAAGGTATATTGTATTCTAGCTATGCATAAATGAAGCAAATTTCCTGCATTTCTTTATTTAATGGCTTATGGCATATTGGCTAGAGGACTGTATCAGAAAGCCTTGGTTCAAAATCTGCCTCCAATGCTTACTACTAATATGACTTTAGACAAATCACTAAAATTCCAAAGGTTTCAGTTTCCTCATTAGTAACACAAGGAGGCTGAAGTATGTGTTTTCTGAGGCACTTTCAAGTTCTACATCTATTATCCATGACACTCCAAAGGAAAAACTAGAGAGAATCTTTCACCTTTTGGTGCACACATATGCTCACATAGTACATTTCATTAAACTGTACATCCAAGGGATGCTTTAGATAAAAATGTATTGAATACTTAGCTATAAATGACATTAGTTTTATTCATTCAACTCAACATAACTAAATTGGTATTTAATTAACTATTTTATTTTACTTTTAAAATGAGATATGAAATACCAAAGTTCTGTGTTAGTGACAGCCAGACTGTATGTAAAGATACAATTTTCATAATTTTTATCTTTAACCAGATAACAAACTAACTCAAATCGAACAAAAGGAATAAAACTTTTTTAATACTTCCTTTACTAGAGAATAAAATGTTGCTCACAGGTGCTCTGGACTTAAATTCCACAATCACATGATTATATTTAACTGACAAAAGAAAATTCTTGTTCAATGTACAAAATCATTAGTGAATAGAGACACTGTTGGGATACTGTGCTCTTTAGTTTGTTTTTTACATGTCTTAGTTTTGAAAAGGCTTTTTTTTTCAAATGAATAGCCTGTAATAGGTAAGCCTGCAGAACATTGAACAGATGTCTAAAAGACATGGCACATGGTAGACCAATCCAATTCTTTTATCCAATCAAGTCACACTCTAGTATTATTCATAGTGCTAGCAAGTGAAACATCATAACTCTGATGAAAACCTATTTCTTCCAACTTACTCAAGGACATTTCAAATCTGTTAGCAATGGCATTGATTTTCATTTGTCCTTGCCAATGTCAAAACTCAGCAGTTTTCCCACTGCAGTAATACTTCTACAAGTCTCCTATCCCAATTCCTCTTGATTTCAGTGCCTTCTCTTTTTTGATTATTTTGTATTTAACACACATACATACATATATCTATATACATATATACCCATATATATATATATATATATATATATATATACACACACACATATATACCCATATATATGTGTGTTTGTGTGTGTGTGTGTGTTTGTGTGTGTGTATGTAGGGGAGAGACAGAGAGAGAGACAGAGACAGAGAGAGACAGAGACAGAGAGAGACAGAGACAGACAGACAGAGAGACAGAGAGGGAGACACAGACAGACAGAGACAGAGGGAGACAGAGAGGGAGACACAGACAGACAGACAGACAGAGACAGAGGTAGACAGAGAGGGAGACACAGACAGACACACAGAGACGGAGACAGAGAGAGAGACAGACATAGAGAGAGACAGAGACAGACAGACAGAGACAGAGACAGACAGAGGCAGGCAGAGACAAACAGACAGAGAGAGAGAGACAGAGAGAGAGAGAGCACTTGTACATATTTATTTGCTTGTTGTCTCACATTAGATTGTGACCTCTTTGAGAGGAAGGACTATTTTTGTACCCCTAGTTTTTAGCATAGTGCCTGGAACATAGCAAGTGTTTAATAAATATTGCTTGCCTGACTGTTCAAATTGCTAGTCAATTCTGGTAAGTCTTGAATCAAGCTAGAGATATGGGGAAATGAAAGGATTATTTCTCTTGTCTTTCTTTCATATCTAAGTGATGCTGAGACTCGTGTCATTGAAACAGTTGGATGTTTTACTCTTCTTAACTTGAGAAATCAATAGATCCTCCACACATTTTCACATTCTGACTGAAAACATTCTGGGTCACTTTTCATCCCAGCCAAAGAGTGATGCAAGCATTCCATTCCTGTCACTGCAGGAAGATAGTGGGGATCTGTAGCTTGAGGAGCCTTACTAACTTTTGCCACCATATAGAAAATAGATTGAATTAAATGAAGAGGAAAGATGAATTTGAATGAATTTAGTTCATGGGTCAGGCCCCTGACTTTTATTTTTGTATTCAGCAAGATGAGGTGCTCTGATCATCTCTTTTAAAGCTTCTAGAATGTTGGAGTAATATTGTTATATATCAGTCACTATTGATGCTCTTCATGTTTATTTTGTGTTTGAATGAGTGAATAATTGACAAGAATATCATGTTTAATATGTACCAAGCACTGTGGAAAGTGCTACAAAGGCAGATAGAAAAATAAATCTGCATCTGCCATCCTACTTCTTTTAAATCTTTACTATGTGTCACAAAGGGCTTCTCTCTATGAAGAAATAAAGTCTAAATAACACTAAAAAGTCAACAACTTGTTGTTTATATAAAGTTTTTTTATATAAAGTATATCCAGTTGGATGACATTATATGCACCATAATATACATAGAGTATTTCTCTATTTCTTTCTTGAGTTTTAGTTTGAAATTCCACAACACATGCAGACATGATAGATGTGCCACCAAAACAGACAGATGCCGCCAATGATCAATTAATTTTTAGAATGCCAAAGATATTATTTTACTGGTTAAAAAGGCACTAATAGTAGTTAATCATCTTGGAACAGACACAAATATTTTCCTGGTCTGTTTCCCAGCATTAAAATACAACTTCACAATGGAAATCTGTTCATTATTCAGGGTCAGTAGGGTTATCAATGATGATTGAGACCATTTAGTAAAGACTCAGCCTTTTGTTGTACAGCAATATACAAGGCTACAATTAAATAACTTTACACACAAAGGTAGCATTTCAAAGAGACTGATGACCATAGTTAATTATTATGACAAAATTGGCAAATAAGCCTTTCTCAAAACTGTCAGATTTATCATTGACATTATCCTTGAACGATTTCCTTCCTTTCACCAAAACTGCTCCAGTGTCAATTAGTTGCCCCATTTCTCGTAAGTTATAGCTCCTTTTAGGTCAGAAATATAACCTTGCTTCCTTTCTTCCAACAATATATCTATAGCTTCCCTGAATTAAAACATAATCATAAAGAGTAACTCAATATAATAGATTTTGCCAGTTGATGGTTTTCAAAATATTTATTAGTTTTATACTAGATTCTCAATCCCTTATCAATAAATTCTAGACTGAAATATATTTGCTGCATCAGTAAAACAGAAGAAATTGGAGGTAAAGGAAAATTCTGCCTTCTTAGATGGTCTGTACTAGACTTCTATATTATATAGTCTATATAGACTAAATCACTCTACATCTTTTAACAATTGGACTGAAAATGTCTGGCTATTTCCTTCTAGGAAGCAAAATTCATCTAGGTGGGTAGATAAACTCTCAAAAACCAAGACAAGCCTTTACTACATTTTTGGAATGTCCCAAACTAAAGCATCAAAGTTAATGTTTGAGGACTTTGAATAAGAACTGCACTTATCTGACCTGAAAGAAATTCTTTTTCAGTTGGCCATTATTCAGTTTATTCCACACAATGATCCTTATGGCAGCATTCTCTTTTGAAATTCTTAACTGTGAGGTCCTGGGCATTTGAACTACTATCAACACATTCATTTAAATTGCTTATCTGTTCCTTTTTTTATCTTTACAATGGATTGATTCATATTTTAAAATTAAAAGGTAAAGGCACACAATTAATTTAAAACCTTAAGCTACAATCTTGTTATGCTATTTCAGTAAAGCACATGCAACAAATTTCTAAAACACTAATGTGTGCTGGGCATGACTGACATGGGTGTTTTGTTGTTAATGTTGTTGTGGTGATTGTGGTGGTGGTGGTGGTCCTTTCAGTTTTGTCCAAGTCTTCATGGCTGCATTTGGGGTTTTCTTGGCAAAGATACTGAAACAGTGCCATTTCCTTTTGCAGCTCATTTTATAGATGAGGAAACTGAGGCAAACAAGGTTAAATGACTTGCCCAGGATCACACAGTTAGTAAGTGTCTGAAACCTGATTTGAACTCAAGAAGATGAGTATTCCTGACTCTAGGCCAGGTACTCTGCCCTGATGTGAGTGTTTATATAAGTCAAATGATTTTCTAGAATACTAGAGCAGGGGAGAACCAATGTTAATGTAGCGCTATTGTGGCAAAATAATGAATAGTAGGAAAGAATTTGGGCTTGTTAAATATTTCCAATATATCTCAATTCTATAATTTGGATAGTATGTCAATTTACACTTTAAAAGAAATCATATAATTAAATTAAATTCAAATCTACTTTTTTTCTCCTTCGAGACACAAAATTGTGACTAGACACACATAGTGAAGTCTATACACTTATCCGTAAGAGCACACAGTCTAGTTAGGGAGATGTGACACATATCCAGATGTACAATAACATATAATAAATAAATTTCAAAGAAATACTATATTAGAATATAAAAATCTTACTTTGAGAAGCCCGTAATTTGTAGGTTTCCAAATCCTTAAATTATATTTTGTTGTTTAGGATTAAGAATTATGTTTCACATTACCATATAAATGGAAAATAAGTGTGAATAAGTGAAACTGATAACTCCTACCTCGTTTAATAATAGCTCACAAGTATTTAGTGATTTGAAGTTTGCAAAGCATTTTACATATCTTAACATATTTGATCCCTTAATATGACTGGTTTGTCTCTGAGTGGCCCTGGATGGATTTGTTCCCCTGGTTATGGCTGCTTCTGATTTCTCATAAAGGAGTAAAGTTGAGTGTAGCTGGGAGAAATAATAGCTGACATTTATTTAGGGCTTTAAAGTTTACAAAGTTCTTTACTACATTATGAAAATAATGGAGAATATCCAGCATGGAATATAAATGGAAGAGGGATTACCTATAGCTGAGGAGGCTCTTCTTCACTTATTTGTGGATGCCATTGTACTACTTGAGGTTCATGAGACTCCACAAGTTTTGGAAGCTATTCTTGGATTTTATTACTTTGCTATGCATCTAAAACTATACTTAATCCTTAAAAACACTATTTAGGATTTGTTGCAAAAGGTTATTTTGTACCTCACCAGAATGACCAACCAATTCCAGAAGACCAATGATGAAAAAGGATATCCAGCTCTTGGAAGAAAAGGATGGCCTCAGAATGAATTTTTTTGGACATGACTAATTTGAGACCTTGCCACGAGTCATGCTGCTAATAGTGGGAAGTAGAAATAATATTTTTTTGCATTAATTAAAAAAATTGTATTACAGTACAGTGAGAAAAGCATGGCTTTGGAGTCAGAAGACTTCAGTTTGAGCTCATAGTCTGGTATTTAATAAAGCTTTTGTTCAAGTTCTTTGATTTCTCTAAGCATCAATTTCCTTATTAGTAGAATGCAGAATATCTGTAAGAGCTGTCTCACAGTCTCACAGGATTATTATGATGAAAGTTTTATAAACCAAAAAGGAATGTGAGTTCTTATTAAAATAGTATTGGAAGTTGCATAATTTTAGGATAACTATATCTATGTAAGGGCAGCTAGGTGGTACAGTGAATAAAGTCCTGGGCCTAAAGTCAGGAAGACTCATCTTCATGAGCTCAAATCTGACCTCAAACACTTAGAAATTGTGTGACCCTGGGCAAGTCACTTGACACTGTTTACCTCCATTTTCTTTTCTGTAAAATGAGCTGGAGAAGGAAATGGCAAACCATTCCAGTATCTTTGTCAAGAAAATCCCAAATGGGGTCATGAAGGGTCAGACACAATTGAAATGAATGGATAACAACATATCTATTTATATCTATATTACTCTCTATATAAATATGTGCATATTTATGGATATGTGTATATACATATGCACACATATATGCTCTAATTTCAATCAACCCTGAAAGCAAACAAAAAGGGCATTATACAAATTCATGATATCATAGTAGTAGTAGTAGTAGTAGTAGTAGTAGTAGTAGTAGAGTAGTAGTAGTAGTAGTAGTAGTAGTAGTAGTAGTAGTAGTAGTAGTAGTAGTGATAAAAATAAAGGTCTCTGGACTAAAAAAATCACCACTGTTATTTTTAAAGAGGCAGTATGGTTAGAGTATCTAGAAAGTTATACTCAGAAACCTTGAGTTCAAATTCTGTCACAGATATTTGTAAATGATATGATGGCAGGCTAATCAATTAACCATTTAGAAAATAATTCCTCAATCATTAAATAAAAATAATTTGTGCTATTCATCTCACTGGCTTATTCTCATGGCTATCCTTTGTAAGTTTTACATGCATAAAAGAAGTCACTATTTTCATTACCTGTGTGAGACTACTGTGCTACATTGCTTACCTCTCCAAATTTGTTTCCTTATGTGTAAAATGAGGGAGGTAATATAAATAATCACTGAGCTTTCTTCAAGCTCTATAAATTCATAATATAATACTTTTTCCCCACAATGCTCCTGCGCCTACTCCTCCTCTTCTCCCTTCTACTTTTTTCCTGCTCCAATATAATTTCCCAAGAGAATCTCATGGAGAAATCAGTCTAAATGGTCTCTGTCCAAGAGAACTGTGTGTTGTTTGTTTGTCCTTCATTTTCAAAGAGGATAATCAGGGAAATGATGACTTGACTTGCAGTTGACTTGGATTTGAGGGAAGGAGGGCTGTGCAAGGTCACCAGCCTCACTTTTTCCTCCAGAACCATCTGGGTCCAGTGACCAAATATTCATCAGGATGAATGGAAATGACCCAAGATGCAGTGGGAGTCCCTGGCCCTTTTAGGCTAAGGTCTTTTCACAAACTCACTAAGAATGAGTATGTAAATATTCAGGGAATAGACCGACCCCTTTGAGAAGGAAAAAATCAAACTGGGAGGGGTAGACCCTCAGGGTTGCTGTTCCAAAGAGAGAGTTACCATTGACTTTCATTCTAAGCCTGGAGGACCCAAGATAGAGCTAATAAATAGAGCTTGGGCAGGGACCTATTTTAGTCCAATCTATGAGGTTCTGAGTAAACAGGGTTTAAGGTTTTGGGGAGGGAGGAAGGAAGGAAGGAAGGAAGGAAGGAAGGAAGGAAGGAAGGAAGAAGGAAGAAAGGAAGGAAAGAATCTAGCCAGTAAACCCCAAGTTAAGTGGGCAACTTCTGGCCATCAAAATTTACCTTCCTTTGGAAAGGAGAAGGACAGGTAGAAGGAGAGGGAGAGGATGAGTTGAGTTACCCAACTATCTGGGTTCCCATTCAGGCAGTTTGGTCTACTCACAGGTTGTGCTTGTCCTTCATTTTCAAAGAGGATCATGTCAACTGCAAGTCATGTCATCATTTCCCTGATGCCATGGTTCTCTTTGAAAACAAATGACAAACATGACCTGTGAGTAGAATTGAATTTGATTTGAGTGAGGGAAGATTGTGCAAGGTCACTAGCCTCACTTTCTCTTCCAGAGCCATTATCCAAGAGAGTAGGCATAGAGAAAAGAATTTTTTTGTTGCCAGTTACATTCACATTTAAGCAGCTAGGGGGGGATAATTCTGTCTAAACCATTAGGCCAGGAATCACCAAGACTGAATTTAAAACTGGAAACACACATTTATCAGCTGCATGACCCTGAGCAAGTCACTTAATTTCTCTCAACGTCAATTTCCTCATCTCTAAAATGGACATAATAATAATAACACCTTCCAGATTTTTTTTTTTGTGGGGACAAAAATTAAAGGATATTTATAAAGTGCTTTTCAAACCTTAAAATGTTATATAAATTCTAGCTATCACACTGTTTTTTTTTTTTGAGGAGTCAGTAATTGACATCATACTGTTAACTAACATTTTCTAAGTGCTATTAAATAAGAGCATAGAATAATTTTTTTAAATGGTCTAAATGGCCAAGCCATAAACAGAGCTGAAATAAACCTGGTTAAGGAATTTCATTCTTATTTCATTCCCATCTCTCGTGGAATCTTTTGGGAAACAATATAGTCCAATAGGAAGAGCACTGAACTTGATGTCGGAAGACCTGGCTAAGAGTCCTGATTGAGATTCTGCAACTATGGGAGCCCAGACTAGCCACTTCATTTGTAAAATGAGAATTCATTTGTACTATCTACTTCACAGGGCTGGTCTTGAGAATCAAATGAGATACAAGACTGAAAAGCATGATAACCCCTATGTAAATATGAGGTTTCACTATTCAAAAGAGAATTTATTTTTTCAAACTACAAGTAAAATACTTTAGTCTATACAGATTCTTTTTTTAATTGTGAAAGGTCAGAAATCAGAGTAAAGGTCATGGTCTTCCCTTTGATCTGACTGAGACTGTAAGGGCAGACAGTCTGTCAATCAGTAAACATGTATTAAATACCTACTATGTGCCAGGCACTGTGGCAAATTTTCTAACAGTCTCATCTACAAGAAGTTAGCTGAATTAGGACTTAAAATTCACAGAAAACTACACACATCGAGGCATCGTCTATCCACAGCAATCATACAACTTAACTAACTTGCTCCCAGAAACTGAAGAATGAGAGAAATAAGTAACAAGATACCTATGTCCTGATAGGAAAGAGATAAGGTGAAGATGCGAAAAAAAAATCTCCATTTTCTTTCTTTTTTCTAAAAACTTTTTTCTTGACTCCCCCATTTTATTTACATCATAATTATTTCAAGTGATATCCCCTATCCTGGTAAGTTTTCATGTCCTTATAGATTTAGAGTTGAACTGGACTTTAGAGACTCTGAAATCTGACCTCCTCTCATTTTACAGATGGGGAAACTGAAGAAGAGAGCAGTCTAGTCATTTACCAAGAATTTCACACCTAGTAATTGTTTGAGGCAGTATTTGAATCCAGGTCTTCCTGATTTCAAAGCTAACCCTTATAACCTTATAACAAAAAAAAAAAAACAAAACCTAAAACTGAAACCAACCAATATCTAGACCATATTTAGCATAGTATGCATCATCCCATACTCACAATGTATGGCGGAAACTTATTCCCTGAATAAATCCCATTGATGATCTTTCTCCCACTCATTATTTGGAATGCCTTAGTTACTTTTGTTAAGGCTGTTAAATAAAGAGGGGGGAATAAATGATTATGAAATCTCTTCCAGCTCTAAATTGTATGGTATACTTTATGTATACTCAGATGGGTGTGTAACGTCAAAGATGTGGGTATTCTTTCCACTTAGCAGATGGCAACAAATCCCAATTAATGGTGGCCTATAACCTGATATTTTTTTATATGCTCATTCCACTGATTATGGTCCATTCACTTCTGGAATTACTAGTTCAATTCTGCATTTTCTGAAGGACCTCTTATTTTTGAGCACTTTAGCTAATACCACAAGAAATGGCACAGGCACTACCCTTATGGAGCTTTCATTCTACTAGTATGTGTATGTATAAGTGTGACGTAAAGTAGAACAGCAGTTCTCAACCTGTGGGTCACTAACCCTTTGGGGTCGCCTAAGACCATTGAAAACACATATTTCCGATGGTCTTAGGAACCGAGACACCGCTCCTATATCCCTCTCCAGGCGGGTCCGCCCACTTGCAGATATGCCTATATATGAGGATTGAAGTGTCGGGCATTAGGAAGGCTGAGAACCACTGAACTAGAATATCTTAGGAAAAGTAAGAGATTCAGACACGATGCTCTGACAAGTGAAAGTCCATTTGTAGACCACATGGATGGCAAGTGGCTTGAGGAACCAGTCACTTTTCTGTACAAACCCTTTCTTTCATAGTACTTATTTTAATCTTCCAAATTCCCATTCTACTCCCCCACTATCACTCAAAGAGGTCCAATTACTATTCTAGATCATCACTTCTCTGACTTCATTTAAACATAGATTGTCTGTTCTACTCACACTATACCCAGTCTGCTGTTGCCACTATGCCCTCCAAGACCCACTTTAAAGAAAGCCCCTCTTCAAGGAATATGTCAGTTTCTCCTCTAACTATCCATTCAGATACCCAGGTGTAAAGGGAGTCAGTCTAGTTCTTTCCCTGGTGGCCCTAAATAAATCATGACTTCATTGAAGATAATTTGGAATGACTCAGAGAGACTAGGTAATAAGGATCTCGGTATTCAATCAAAGTAGAAAAGCATCCCTCATCAAAACAATCTTGTCACATTCTAGGCTTCTTTGTCAGGGCACTTCTGGTAGTTGCTCTATTTTCCATTGCCCTGATCCAGCAAACTTCATATCTAACAGACATTTTAAAATTTAGTTTCTAAAAACAAAGTCACAAGTTTTTAAGGACATCATCAACCACTAAATTTTTTTTTTGTTTCCAATATCTAGTTTTTAAGAGTTTTGGCAGAGTATCTTATTTCATTACTAATATAAGAGTGATTGTACATGATACAAGGGTATATGAATGTATTTAGTCAGATTCTTACTTAAAAACATAAAAAAGAAACAATAATCTAGAGTCAGAGGGGTCTTAAGAAGCATTTTATTCAATCTCTTCATTTTACAGATAAGGGAAACAAATAAACAAAATCAGAGATGTGCCCAAGGTCATAGGATAGATCTAGGATTAGAATCTGAGTCTCTTGACTAATAGACTACTATACTTTCCACCAGAAAGCCAATTATCTAAAAAGATGTTCCTGCCCATCCTCTCCCTTTCCCTTAACATTCTTTCATCCCTCACTTCCCTTCTCTCTTCACTTTTTCCTTCCCCTCCCTTTCCTTTTGCTTCTCTCCATAATTTGCCTTGCACCTTAAGGAAAGGACAAAGACACATTTTAGGTTTCATATCCTCATTAACTGTCAATGAACCATCTGTAAAATCAACTAAATTTAGTCTCTGTGTCTACTAAATAATGCAAAATGCCAGCTGTATTCTATGCAGTTATCTTCATAAGTTGGAAGACTGATTTTGCCTTGGAGTATCACTGTTCTGTGAACTAATCTTCTAAGTGGAAGTTTACAGGTGAAGGAGTATACAGAATACATGACCATTTTTAGAAAGTAAGCACCTCAAGATGACTGCAAATCACCAGGTTGAAACACCAAAACAAACCACCTTTAGGAACCTCCAACCATCTAAAGCAAATCATGTTTGTAATATGAATACAATCACCTATATGCAGAACATGGAGTGACACACAGTAAATGACAAAGATTTGAAGGTTGACTCTGCTTCTAAATGTTGGGGGTTACGGGTGTTCAAGACCCCAAAATACCAACTCCCTGGGTCCTGCCAAGTGAATTTGACTCAAGGCTTTTCTCTGGCAAAGTAAAACAAAGTTTATTAAAGATTTGCCATAATGGGTAAACTCTCAAGGAGCCTAAGTATTTGTGATGCTTTTATAGGACAAGCAGGCCAGAAAATCTGACACAGAGTGAGTCTGAGCTAGATTGAATCTCTGCCCCTACATGGAGGCAAGATGAATCTTATGTACAGAAAGACTGTGGGAGGGATCTAGGGCTGCTCTAGAAGAGGTGTTTGGGGAAGGTCTTAAGGAAGAGTCTAAGGAGGACCTGAGGTCAGAGAACAGAAAAGGAATTAAGGGTGGGAAATAGTGGGGCAGAGTCAAGATGGCGGCATAGAAGCAGGAGAACTCCATGAGCTCCCCCCATAACCACTTCAAATACCAATAAAATATGACTCTAAACAAATTTTAGAGCTCCAGAACTCATAAAATGACAGAGAAACAAAGCTCCCACTGAAGGCAGCCCAGCAGGCAGACAGGAAGGGTTCACAGAAGCACACTGGGAGCCGAGCCAAGCCTGACCTGAAACTGAGGCTTTAGCCCCAGAGCAGCCTGGAAAAGCTGTGGCTGGAGCACTCGGGAGAGTAGATCACGAGTAGCTGAGGCAGTTTCCAGAATTATCAACCCATAAGAGGCAAGGACAAAGTGCAAGGTCAGTGAAACTTGGTTAAATTTGGGGGAAAGAAGTGGATCTGGCTGTCTGCCCCCAGGGCAAGAAAGCAGTGGAAGCAGCAGCCCTGCAGGCACCTCCATGTGGCTACTTCAGAGCTTGCAGCCTGCAGATTTCAGGGGGGCCAAGCAATCATTCAGAGGCTAAGTGCTCTTGCCTTAACCTGCCTGGATCAGGATTGTGGTCTTGGGTGGTGGTTGTGATGTGTGTGACCAGTGAGCCAAAGCTGGAGGGGGCTGCAGAGAAGGCAGCCTCTTAATAGCTCCAGCAGCTGTGAAAACCCTAGCAATTTGGGACAAAGCTCTCCCCTCTGGAAGCAGAAAAAAAAAAAGAAAACAAACAATAATCTAGAGTCAGAGGGGTCTTAAGAAGCATTTTATTCAATCTCTTCATTTTATGGATAAGGGAAACAAATAAACAAAATCAGAGATGTGCCCAAGGTCGTAAGATAGATCTAGGATTAGAATCCAAGTCTCTTGACTAATAAACTACTGTACTTTCCAGCTGTGGCAAAGAGCTCAAAAGTCAAGTTAATTGACTGGCAACATGAACAGGCAAAGGAAGTACAGCCATCCAACTTTAGGTTCCTTTTTTTGGGAAGAAATGTATCAAAGCATGAAACAGAAGGAAGGCAATACAGCCAGAACTCCAACACCAAAAGCTTCCAAGAAAAATATAAACTGCTTACAAGCCATAGAGGAGCTTAAGAAGGATTTTGAAAACCTAATAAGAGAAGTCGAGGAAAAATTGGGAAGAGAAATGAGAATGATGCAAGAAAATCATGAAAAGAGAGTCAACAACCTGACTGAAGCAAATAACACCTTAAAAAATAGATTAACTCAAATGCAAAAGAGGCCCAAAAAACCAATGAGGAGAAGAATACCTTAAAAAGCCAAATTTCCCAGATGGAAAAAGAATCTCAAAAGCTCAATTAAGAGAATAATTCCTTCAGAATTAGAGTGGACCAAATGAAAGCAAATGACTTTATGAGAAATCAAGATACTATTAAACAGATCCAAATAAATACATGAAATATCTCATTGAAAAAAACCACTGACCTGGAAAATAAATCCAGGAGAGACAATTTAAAAATTATTGGACTACCTGAAAGCCATGATCAAAAAAAGAACTTAGAAAGCATCCTTCAAGAAATTCTCAAGGAAAATTGCACACGTATTTTAGAACCAGAGGGCAAAATAGAACTTGAAAGAATTCACCGATCACCTCTTGAAAAAGATCTCCAAAAGAAAACTAGGAATGTTATAGCCCGGTTCCTTATTTCCCAGATCAAAGAAAAAATATTACAAGCTGCCAAGGAGAAAAAATTTGAAAACTGTGGAAACACAATCAGGATGACCCAGGATCTAACAGCTGCTACATTAAGGGATCAAATGGTCTGGAATATGATATTCTGGAGATCAAGGGTGTTAGGATTAAAACCAAGAATTACCTATCCAGCAAAATTGAGAATAATGTTCCAGTGGAAAATACTGTAATTCAATGAGGTGGAAGATTTTCAAGCACTCTTGAAGAAAAAAACTAGAACTGAATAGAAAAATTGACATTCAAATACAAGAAGCATGAGAAGGTAAACATGGAAAAGGACTCATAAGGAACTTATCAAAGTTGAACTATTTAAATGCCAACATGGAAAAAATGATGATTTTAACTTATGAAACTTTTCTCAGTATGAGGATAGGTGAAGGGAATATAAAAGCATATATATGTATACATACACATATGTTTATATAGGAGGGTATATATGGATAGAAATACATATGTGAGTGTCTGTATATATGTGTACATAGACAGAGGGCACAGGATCAGTTGAATAGGAAGGGATGATATTTTAAAAGGTGAAACTGAAAACTGGGAGAGGAATAGAATGAGAGGAGCCAGAGAGAGACAGAATGGGGTTAATCATTTCATATAGAAGAGGCAAGGGATAACCGTTACAATGGAGGAGAAGAACAGGAAGGCAAAAGGGAATCGGTCATCTTTACTGTCATTGAATTTGGCTTAAGGAAGGAATGACATACACTCTAAACTGAGTATCTTGCCCTACAGGAGAGTAGGGGGGAAGGGGATGAGAGGGAGGACAATGGAAGGGAAGACAGGTTGGGGGGGGATGGCTGTTAGAAGCACACACTTCTGTAAAGGGCCAGGGACAAAGAAGAGAATACAACAAGTGGAGGGAGGAATTGGAAGGAGGGAAATACAGTCAGTCTTTTAAAATATGTCCATTGTGGAGATGTTCTGTGTAACTACACATATGTGGCTTGCATTGAATTGCTTGTCTTTCCAGTGGGGATTCATGATGAGGGAGGAAGGAAAAGAATCTGAAATTTAAAGTTGTAAAATCAAATGGGTAATAAGATATACAGGCACTGGGGTAGGGAGATCCATCTTGCCCTACCAGAAAATCAGAGGGGTGATGGGGGAGGATATTGGAGATAGCAGATTGGGGAAGGGGATATACAGTGGGATCGCTGTTTTGGGTTGGTGGGTAGGGGAAAGATGGGGAGAAAATTTGTAACTCAAAATCTCATGGAAATGAATGATGTAAAGTAAAAATAAACAAAAGTTAATAAAAAATAAAAATAAAAAATGGTGAGAAATAGCTGAAGGCTACTTGGAGATAACAGATAATGAAGAGCTAGACTAGTTTAAGGGTAACAGATTTGGGTATAGATATTTTGATAGGATCAAGGGTGGGAAGTATGTGGACAATGGAGGGCTAGGCTAGGTTAAGAGTAACAGGGATTTAGGCCTAGCTATAAAGAAAGGTTTATGGCTTCAGGCAAATGCCTCATCAAGTGGGAAGATTCAAGGGAGTTCCCAGAGCCTGTACCTCATCACTACTTCTTTATTATGTTGGCAAAATCCTCAGTTCTCTAGGTCTCAGTTTCCTTAGCTGCAAAATGAAGAGATGGGACTAGATGATTGTCAAATCTTTTCTAGTTTGACCTTCTATGCTATGTTTTATGTATACTCTAATTTATCTCTTTCAGTAATGTAGGTATTCCCTCCAGCTATGCAGATCACAATCACTTACATCCACACATTACTTTTCAAATCTTAGCCATGTTCTCTCATAAGGTTGCCACAAGGATCTTCTTTTATTATTCCAACATCACAAAGGTAGCAATGGAGCAAATGGCTGTACACTATTTATCCCTAGCTTTAGCCACATGAGCAGCCCATCTTTTTTACTTACACATTTCTTGAATGGTATCCAATACTCTCAATCTCTTTAATAATTCCCTGTCTGTTATAGATTGAAGCTTTGTAATAACCCCACCATGCCACTTAGCCTTTTTTTCTGGTACATGTCTCTGTGTGATGCAATAATTTAATCTCTGAAGAATGGGGGAATAAGGAAAGCTCATGTATTTTATAGTAATTTGATGTTCTATATCTTATTATGAGGAAATAATCCCTTTAGTCTCAGCCTGCCCCTTAAATAAGGGTATTGTCCCATCGTCTGTCCTCCTCTTTTTTTTTCTCTATACTCTCTGCTTGACTGATCTTATCAATTCCTATAGCTTCATTTGATTAAGCAAATTGCTCTCAAAATAGATGTTGTTCAGTCATTTCAATCATGTCCAAGTCTCTGTGGTTTTCGTGGCAAAAATATTGGAGTGGTTTGCCACTTCCTTCTCCAGCTCATTTTACAGATGAAAGAATTGAGGCAAACAGAGTTAAGTGACTTGTGTAGGGTAGTATAGCTGGTAAGGCTTGGTGAGAGAGAAGGAAGAATCCAGGAGGATACTGAGACCACAGATCTAACTTAATGAAAGGATCATAGGGTACTTAATATAAATAAGGAAGTTTGGAGAAGAAGCAGGTTTCAGTAGATGCTAAATTCCATTTTAGATACCACATTCAGGTGAAAAAAAATATACCAGGTAGTTGGAGGGTTGAAAGTTGAACTCAGCAGGGGGATTATATTTCTATGAGGAGGGGACTGCATGTCCATCTGTATATTATGCATGTATGTATACATGCCTTTATATGTATATAAATTTTGGAGCCATCTGCATAACGAGGATCATTCAATCTATGGGATTTGATAAGATCATCAAAATGTCTAAAATGAGAAGAAATGTTCCAAGACAGAAGCATGAAGGATACCCATGACTGGAAGGTCATTGGTGGATGATGGTCCCCTGAAAGCAGAATAATAGTGAATAATAGTGAATAATCAGACAAAAAGGAGAACCAGAAGAGAGTAGTTTCTCACCTGACTGCATTACTTTGAGACTTCTCTGACTAACTTTTTCCACCATGACCCAGGAAGCTAACTACTGGGCTAGCCTCATCACTCTGTCAAATCTTATCAACTTTGGTATTCTACCTCACTACCCTCTGCATTTCAGTTTGGAGGGGAGGGCCATGAACTCCCAACTTTCCTTGTATGTGTGTAAATTTACATGTGTGTGCACTTACATATGTATGTATTTGTACACATACATCTGTGTGTGTGTATACAGTGTACCTGGAACATAGTATTTAATAAATACTTTTTGATTGTCTGCTCTTTTCGTTAATTGGTTTATTGATACAGGTAATCCATTATTAGGTCGTCTATGATGCAGAATTAGCAAAAAGTGACCCCAAAGGTTATTTTGTCCAACTTACATCTAAACAGAAATCTCTTCTACAATATCCATGAAGAGTGATAATTTAGCCTCCATTTGATGATCTCCAGTGATGGGGAAACCATGCGTCTCCGTACTTCACCAAGATATTTTCACCTAATCATATACATCCAGTTAAAGAAGAGACCAATGTGTAGTTTGGAATATGAAGGGAGATGTTATTTTGGCACACAGCTTATCTGCCTAAATGGAAACAAAATAAGAAAACCCATGAAAGTGTTATTATTCATTAAGTATTCAGTTATACCATGATGGTTTGTCCCCTGATTCCTTTTGTTTTCTTTTCAAATTCTTAAGATATTATTAAACACTAATAATCTATCAGGTAGGTAGGTGATACAATAAACAAAGTGACATGCCTAGAGCTAGGAATGTTTACCCTTCTGAATTCAAATCTGGCCTCAAAAATCTACTAGCTGTGTGATCCTCAGCAAGTCACTTAATCCTGTCTGCCTCAATTTCCTCATCTGTAAAATGAGCTGTAGAAGGAAATGGCAAACCACTCTGGTATCTTTGCCAAGAAAATCCCATCACAAAGAGTCAGGAAAAAATGGAAAATTTCTGAAAAACAACAAAAAATGTATCAGTTGAACCTTTTAGAAATTCTTTGTTTTTGGCTAAGAGCCTGAGACACATCATACTCCCCTAGCTGAGAACCAAATATTATTTCCAGAATATATCAGTAAATTTTAGGAAAATGCGTCTTGCTATCTTCTTCTCCTCTGATTCTTAGTAAAGATTGGCTGGCTGGCTAAGAGCTTACAGGTTTTGAAATATGTCTTATCTTCTCCGAAAATTGCACTGTGTTACCTGTAGAGTTGTCATCATTTTGAAGACTTTTTAGAATTAGATTTTATCCTGGGGAAACAAGATTCTGTCCCTCTCATGTCTATAGTTGAAAATAATTCTCTAGGGTAGAAATTTTGATTGATGGACTAAGAACTTAAACAACTAAAATAATATTTATTCATTCTCTTTTCCCCAACACCTTTTCTATCAACAAAATTTAAATGTCAATTACGTTTTGTCTTTGTAAGAACGCTGTCTCTTTGCATCATACTACAGACATGACTGTTGCATGAATAAATTAATTATCTTTCCGGAACATTGTAGCTAATTCCATCCTCAACTTTGACCTCCTACTTTTTCCTTTTATTCAGGCTTAGTCCACTCCAGGGATGTATTCATACACTAAGAATATTGGTAACAAAGGGCATCTTCTATAGCTCATATGGATTTAACGTGTGTAGGGACAACTCAACTGTGGTCATAGGAGATAAAAATAATTGTGAACCAGGACACCTTGCCTCTTTTTTATCCCACTGAACTTCCATACATGGTCCTTTAGTGGTCTTTATATTAGGGGATTAACAGACAGATGAAGTGATCCTAATGCTGATGATAATTATGATTTAGTTAAAGTTTTAAGGTTTATAAAACATTGTATATCTGTAATCTCCGTTTGAGATATACCCCTGGAGGCAGGCAGAAAGGGTCATTCATAGCCTGGAAGTATGGGTTTCTGGGAGCTATAGTCTCAGACAGATAATATTTTTCTTGACTACCTGGAAGGGACTGAAAGTATCACAAACTTTAGAGGATGTGGGAGTTAGGGGGTGGTATGCAAGCATTGGAATTCACTTTTACCATGTTGGGAGTATTACAACTGAACATGGCAGAAGCAGCTAGATTGGGAAGAAACAGTGTTACAATAACATTTCGGGGATGTGGGGAGATGGAAAAGCAGATGCCATGTGATTCTATATTGGCAGTCCATGTATTTGAGGCACAGAAGTCTTTGGGGGCATCTATCTCAGTACTGAGGTGCAGTAAATTGTTAGATCACTTCCAAAGTCCTGGCCACAGCACCCCATGGAGCTACGGGTAGAACCCTGGGCTGTCTTCACTTTTAGCAGCAGGAATGGGACAGTGGTAGCTGATTTCTCACCTGGGTAAATTGGTACCTAACTGCGAAATAGCTTCTTTTGCCTTCCCCTTCTTCTGCCCAAGTAAGGCAAAAGCTAACATCAAAACTTACTCTATTTAAAATTCAAGATTTAAATTATTATAATTAATATATTACATTATAATATTAATAAGTAATAATTTGAATAATTAAAATTAAATAAATTAAAATACAAAATTGATTAATTAGAATTATAAATTTTAAAATTTGTATTTAATTAGTCTTAAAATTTTTTTGCTGGCTAGTTAAGTCCAACCTATCTAGTCATTCCTGATATCTGTGTTATTTTATTTGCAAAGAAGAGACTATGGGAGGGAAGAAGAGTATTAGGATAAAGGTATATAAAAATACAGAAAGGACAGAGGTGTGAGCCTTGGTTCCAAAATCCCAGGCTTTCTCCTGGCTGGGGGTTGAGATAAACCAAGAAAGATAAGATTACGGTTTGGATTTATTAGGAATTTTAAAGTATAATTTCCAAAAGGTGTACCCACATTACAAAAGTGGCAGTCTGGGAAAGAGTAAGTACTTTTTTCCCTTTCAACTTCTCCTGGGCTCATACTTCCTGTAGCCAAGATGGCAGAGTAAGCAGTAAATCGCTGTAGCTTTCCCATATTCACCTTCAAACAACCTCAGAATATCACCCCAGAACAAATCCTTGAACAGCAGAGGTAGAAGAAAGATGGGGTGGAGCAATATTGTAGTTCAGAAGACTGTGAAGGTCAACAGGAAAGGTCCATTTCACTCGGGTAAAAGGGGAGTGCAGTCTAGGACAGAGAGCATCTCAGCAAGCCAGCAGCAAGCTCCACCTCAGCAAACCAGTGGGAGATACCTAGTGCCAGTGTGATGGAGCAGGCAAATGCCAACATCAGGACCCCACACATGCCATAGCATAGTCAGGGGGAACAGGCAGACTCCAGCTCTGAGAACTACCATCTGCTTCAGTGTAGCCCTGGGCAAACAGGAATCCTCTAGAGCAGCGGTTCTCAACCTGTGGGTTGTGACCCCTTTGGGGGTCACCTAAGACCATTGAAAAACACATATTTCCAATGGTCTTAGGAACCGAGACACTGCTTCTCTATCTGTTTCCAGGTCAGTCCACCCACATGCAGATACGCCCATATACAAGTATTAAAGGGTCACGGCATTAGGAAGGTTGAGAACCACTGCTCTAGAGACTAGACTTCACATACTTCAGCACAGCTCCAGTCAACTTATTCTCCTACCTCAGGTTTATAGGCAGGAAAGCAAAACTGTATATCATACTTAATGTATATTATCATACTTAAAAGTACATTATCATATTTAATGTACCTATTTTGACACCTGAAAGAAACAGAGATTTCCATGAGACTACAGATATCTTTGGAAAATTCCTTGTACTTGTCTGTGAATGGGGAATGATCATTTCTAAATTCCCATTAGTCACTTACCCAGACCTATGCAAATCAGTCCATATCACTCACAGAATGAATGGGGGCAAGTATAAGCTTCCAGACTATTGGTTGGATCAATAAATTTAACATTTTAAACTCAACATGTCCAAAGCTGAAATCATTAGCATTCCCCCTAAGCCCTACCCTCTCCCTAATCTTCTCTTTACTGTTAACTCATGCTTTGAAAGAATAATCTATCTTCAAAGAAGGGAAAGTTCCACAATTATTTCAAAGTAAAGGTGGGCAAAAGATGTATATTGTTACATAGATTTTTAGATCCCCTTTAATCCCACTAAATAATCTCTGAGAAACCGATGTTCTCTTGACTTGGGTCCTGGTCTATGAAGACAAAGCAAAACACGTGTAGGTCCCATATTGGCTGGAGTGTTGAACTTAGAGTTGGAAAGACCTAAGTTTAAATCCTGTTTTTCATACTCATTAATTGTGTAACCCTTAGCAAATCACTTACCCCATCTCAGGCTCAGTTTCCTCATATGTAAAATGGCAAAAATAAGGCACTTGTTGCACAGTATTTGTGGAAAACAAATGAGATAACAGATGTAAAGCACTTTGTGAACCTCAAATCAGTATAAATTAATTAGTCTTATTACGAATATCCCAAAGCCTAGTAAACTTGGGGAGCTGTCATCCAGAAGTAAGGAGAACAATGTAAAAGGAAAGTAGATAGAAAGAAATTTAGAGTCAAGAGAGGAAGCCTATGGTCTGAAACTTTAGCAGGTACTTCATCTGGGCATAACATAGTACCCAGAAACCAGCTAGAAGGCAACAGGGTAAAGGAGCAATTTCTAGACCCAGGACTCTATGGTCCTGTGGGGCATTTAAATAATTAAAGATGGAAATGAGCTTGTATTACACATTATTCTCCATGTTGTCTTCTTCTCAGTTCAGTGTTGGACTAGAGAGCTGAAATATTCATAGGTATGCTATCCAGAGCCATTTATTTTCGCCACTGCATTTTGCTATTTACTGAAAACATGGACATAAGTCTCATAGAAAGATTTGGGTAAACAGAAACATTTCCACTACTTTGTGATACATTTAACAAAAAAAAAAAAAAAAAAGAAGTATAAAGGAAGCCAGAAAATCTAAGAAGATAGATCATATG
>JAQQSV010000239.1:164054-176659 GCA_028646515.1 Pseudochirops corinnae
CATGTAGTTTGCTTCAGTCTCCATTTAAACTCTGTTCTTTCTAGATCTTTCTCTGAATGCAGACATCTCCTTCCATCCTGAGACTTGTAGAGTTGTCTTATAACCTTGCGTTGCTGAGAAGAGTCCAGCTTATCAAATTCCCTGCTTTCGGATGCAGGGCTATGGTTAGGTTATTATAGTATCCTGGATGATTTCTAGGGGGTACAGGGTAAATAACACTGTATTTCTTCCTGAGTTCTTATCTGTACTACCTCATGTATGTAATTAAAATCTGGCTTAATCAAATATTAATAACATACTTGAAGGATAAAATAATTCACACAAAAATTAATTGGGAAAAGTGTGTTTTGAAAGAAGGAAGTCAATCCAATCTGGTTTTCCTTAAGATACAGCAGGGTATAATGGATAGAGGGCTAGGGTCAGAAAGACTTCTATTCAGGTCCCACCTCTGACACTTATTTGGTGTGTAGCCTTAGATAAGCCACTTAAACTCTCTATGATTCAGTTTCTCACCTTTAAAATGAAGGATGGGATGGTGAGGTGTAGATAAGATGGCCCCTAAATTCTATTTCTAGTCTAAATCTATGATCCTTTGATCCTTCATGGTTATGGAAAATTATAGCGCCTTTTTTTTTTTTGCACCAACTGCTATAATGACTTCCTCCTCTTCCCTCAACCTGGTGTATCTCTCATTGCCTAGTCACCTTGCTGAGTTATGCCACAAAAGCCAGATTACAAAAGGACAGAGTCTCCCAAAGGGTAGTATCTGAAGTTATACCAATTCATTTATTACGTGCTCTTTTTCTTTCCCTAATTTTTCTTTTTGGTGAGCACACTTATTCTTCAATTTGCTATCAGCATATTCTAATATTAAATGAACTTTCATTTTGCACCAAATACATTGATAGGTGCTGTCCTTCATTCTCAGAGGACCAAAATGATATGACTATGTTAGAGTCAAATTATAGTGTGTCCTACTATGGCTGATAACGCTCTACCATAGGTAAGGCAAAAATAGTCCATGTGCTTTGCAGAAGTTGTTTTTTTTTGTTGTTGTTTTGTTTTACTTTTTTGTGCGTTCTGACTACAGGGTGGGTTCCCCACCTGTCATGGTAATTAGGCCAGGGTTGGGTAAGCAGACAAGTTTTAGGGCACCTTTTCTAACCTTTGCCTCACACCAGGAGCTGAGCAGTATGATCCTTAAAAGGCTGTTCAGCTACCTAGGTGGCTGCCAAATCCCACTGCTGCTTCCATTGAGAAGACAACCCTATGGCTTGGGCTTCCTCTGTGCAGGACTGTGATTACAGCTCTCAGTGTATTTGCACCTGCTGCTTCATCCCTTGTCTTTTGCCATAGGACTTTGAGATAGGTAAAAATGGTGTAGGTGGTATCTTTTCATTCTTGTATAAATTGGATTTAAGTGAGGTAGAGTTGCATGAAGTAATTGGCCTCACTTTCTCTTCCGGAGTCATCAGAGTGCAGTGGCAGGATACAGTCAAGATGACTGGTGATGATTTAAGATGCAGTGGATGACCTTGGTATCTGCAATGTCTAACCAAGCTCTAAGCATTCCATCGCACCTGCTTCAGCTGCCTTCATGATCATTGGAAGAAATTGTTCTTATCTTTCCCTTCCACTAGGGGAACTCTTAATATGCTTGGAATAGAAATCCTCCAAACTCACCTATGGGTTTGAGAACCTTTGGTTACCCTCAACCTGGTTTAGACTACCTGCCAAAAGGGTTTACCAGGGTGTGGCTGCTGTGAAAGCTACAGCTTCTTGGAGCCACAGGTGAGAGTTAGGTGGATCAAGTGGACACCAAAGGGGGATAAGCAGCCCTGAAAAGGATTCAGCCCTCAAACCGGAGACACTAGTATTCACTGAACACACTCTACACCCCCAATACATTGATAAAGGTATCATGAAACTATGAGAGGCAGCATAGAATGATTAAAAATTTCCAAATGGTCCTTTATCTTCTTTCTGGTTCTGTTACTATGTTTGACATTGTCTGACAAAATTCCAGTGTTCACATACCTTCTGACCCTGTACAAACTCTGTCATGTATAGCTAATTATTCTCTTGTTCCCCCTACAAACGTTTCTTCAGTTTTGAGTTTTCATCTACCCTCAAGAGGAAGCTAGGTGGTGCAGTAGGTAGAACCCTGGGCCAGAAGTCAGGAAGACCTAAGTTCAAATCTGGCCTCACACGCTGGACAAGGTATTTAACCTCTGCTTCAGTTTTCCTCATGTATAAGAGGAGGATAATAATATTTGTCTCATATAGTTTTTGAGGGAATTAAATGAGAGAATACTTGTAAGTCATTTAACACAGTGCCTGACACATAATAGGATCTTAATTTTTTTTTCTCTATTCTACCTTGAAGAATGTCCACCTATAATTAGTTGTGTCCACATAGTTTACATTATCAACTGAATATCTGTAACAAGTCAGTTTATAATTGTTTTGCTTACCTATTGTCCCATTCTCAACTTTCCTCATCCTTAGGTAGTAGCTCCTTGTTTAAAATAACACCCAGATCATCCTTGGATAGCAATATATCTGCACTATATTCCCACTAATGGTTATTCCTATTGTTCACTTTTGCTGCTGAAAACATGGTGTCTGAACTACTTGACATCTTCCCTTGCTAATTAGCTACTCCCTGCTGTACTTTCCAGCAAAGGCCACACAGTCTTCCATTATCAGTGTACTTCTATTAATACTCTTGTGATGTGCCTGGTGACTGGCTAGAAGAAATAACTGATCTGTCACAAAAAGCTGAGAATTTTTAGGTTCTTCAATGATTCTGTGATCCTATCACTGTGTGCCCTCATGCCATCATTGCAGATGACATCATTCATGTTCTTATCTTTCCATTTCTTTTCATGGAAAATTTATACCAGTTCCATATGGGCCTTGATCTTGTTTTTCAATATTTTCTAGGTTTCAGGATAATACTCAAGTTGCCATCTATTATCTTTCACTTTTGCTACATAACCAGCACCTTGTCTTTTCTGGTCATAAACATCTTTGACGTCATCTTTATATAAAAATGCCATCAATAGTAAATATATGTATATACACACAGAGATATAGCTATAGCTATAGATATAGCATTGGCATTTTATATTTATATATAGATGTATGTGTGTATCTGTATAGATACACACATACACTCACATGTACATACCTGTATATATTAGATATGTACACATATATAATAAATGTATTTATAGTTACCATTGATGGCTTACACGCACAATAAATATGCATGTATAAGTAAATATATACACAAATGCATATGTACATATACATACATAGACATGAGGGGTGTGGGTGTGGGTATGTGAAGTGTGAGGATGGTTGTATACATAGGATTACTTTTTATTTTAGCAAATACTTGAAAATAAAGTGCAAGTCCATCAGTTGGGGAAATGAATAAAAAAACTTTGTTGTATGAATGGAATGAAATATTATTGTCTCATAAGAAATTACAAATATCATTAAATCAGAAAAAATTAGAAAAAAGGTACTTTCACGAAGTAAACTAAAACAATTTTGAAAGGGCATACAGCTTTTATCAATGGAGTAACCAACCGTGACTTCTGAAAACTAATGAAAAGCAAGTTTGCTTTTTCCTCCAAAAATAGGAAGGAATTAGATTTGGGAATTAGTAGAATCATGAGTTTAAAGTCTAGATATGAGACTAAATGTAGAGATAAAAGTTTAGCAGAGGACAAGAATAGATTAGCGAGATCATCCTAGATTACATCAATCTTCTTAGTGAAGTAAGAGGTGAGGCCTTCCTTCTGCTTAGTGAAGATAGAGAAGGATAATTTTGTAATGAATTAGGCCTATTTTAAATTGCATTCCTTCAGTAATTCTCTTCATGTTTGAAGTAATAGGAAGGAGGCAGGCTGTGTGAGACACAGCAATGGATTTATTTATGCACGCTAGGTGCCAATGGGAAGAGCCACCACAGGATATCCTTTTCCTCTTTTTGTTCTCTTCCATTATCACCCTTCCCTTGGGGTGCTTGGGGAGGAAGATTGACATGCTTTTGATTGAATAGGGTCGGGTAGGGAGAGAAGTGTCAAGCCTTAACATTTGTCCTCTCACAGTATCCTATGGTCCATGGGCCCTCCCACTGTACTTAGATTCTCAAGAACAAATATCCAAGCATCTGACAAACCCTAAGGAGTTTTAGACCTCATTATTTTAACCATAATTTTATCCCTAGTACACATGGTCCTTTCATCTGCTTTACAAATATAATTACTTTTATGTATCATCTCCACCAACTATGGTATGAGCTCATTAAGAGCAAAGGCAATCTCACTTTTTTTCCAATTTATATCCTCAGTGCTTGACATTTGGTAAATGCTTATTACTTTTTTCATGAATGAAGAAATTAATGAATATATCTGTTCAAAGCAACTTAGGAATCAGCATCTCTTAGAGGTGAGCCAGGTGTTCCTGTTGATCACGTCTTGAAGTTCTGGTTACTTCCAACAACTGAGAACTATGATCATGTGTGCATAAAGTTTGATATCTCTCTTCAGCATTTGACTCTGTTGGCCACCCTCTTCTCTTTTATATGCTCTCATTTCTCCCTTCTGATTATACTCTCCACTCTTGGTTTTCTTACCGGGATCACTATCTTTCTCATGACTTTTACCAGTGAGTGTATTCCAAATCTCTGCCATGTGCTCTCTTCTATACATTCTTTTAATAACCTTATAAGCTCACAATGGTTTAATTAACTTCTCTATGCTGAAGACTCCCAGATGTCTACATCCAGCCCTGGAATATCTGGTCCAATGTCAGCAAATGCTCATTGAAGATTTCAAACTTTATGTCCCAAAGGCTCAACATGTCCAAAATAAATACTATACTATATCTTCTGAAACCCACCCTGTATCTAAAATTTATCTTTCTTTCAATGATTCCACCATCCTACTTGTCATCCAGCTCTGCATCATTCCTGGCATCCTTGACTCATCACTTCCACTCACTCCAAATCTATGCCATAAAAGAACAATGACCTAATCACTTATCACAAAACCTTGCTCTTAATATTTTTTTTTCCTGGACTTGCTATGACATATACATGCACACTAAGGAGGTGGAATTAAATATTCAGATCCTAGCCCACAAGTGAAGGAACAGTATAAGCATTCTGGTATTAAATGCAGGATATTTAAATATGTCCTTCAATAGTGGACAGCTGCTGGTGATACAAACCTGGCAAAACCATTCTTAATCACTAGAGAATTGCACTGTAAGGCTCTGATGCAAGTAAGAATTGAAATGAGTTTCCAACATAACAAGAAAGTACAGTCGTAGTGGACATGGAGCATCCTGCATTTCCCTCATTGTGAATAAGCTCTTGGTATCTTTTGAGGGATCATATTCATTCAAGTGAATGATCAACATTTTTCATTTTTGTGTGTCTAGTGGAAAGTACTACCCAAGATTACACTTATGTCTTAGGATTTCGAAATAATCAGGAAGAGAAAATGAAACACTGCAGTCTCCAGAAACAATTGTCCCTTGAGAAGAAGATACCTGTGTATCTTCAACATACTTAAGCTTCTGTCTTCTCCTTTTCCTTAAGGAGATAATGGGGATTATGGCTCCTAACATACAGATTTTGGTAGCAATGTTTCAAAGAGTAACTCAAAGTGTTTGAATAGAATACTGCTCTCAACTTTGTTGAGAGTCAGTCTTAAAATTACGTCTCTTGTTTGACCTTTAAACTTTTAATTGGCATCTTCTTAACATCAGTGTCTATCATGAGAAAGGTTTTTAGCCACAGAAAATACATTGGAATTTTAATTATATCTGCTATTTCTCTTCTATTAGAAATAGAAACCAATGAATTGGCCCAGCTGTACATTCCAGCTAATTAGTTTTATTTATGTGGCTAATAATTTTTCCCTTGTCTATGAATACAATTTAACTGCTTTCAAAAATATTGTCAGTTAATTCAAGAAATAAATATGGATAATGTAATTGAACTGATTTTAAAAACACCTTGATATTTCATCACCTGTATGCAAAATTCAGATGTCACCATAGTTCTCCTTGGGAAAATGTTCATACATTGTTGGATTGTCATCCAACTTTTCTAAAGAATTGGTAGTGTCAGGAAACCTGGATTTGATTTCTGGTTCTAACACTAACATTATTTATCACAAGACTTAGAGATGGAAGTTATATCTCATGGGATCACAGACTTAGTAATAGAAGAAGACTAAAAAGCCATCTTCTAGACTAAGGAGACATTTTCACCAATTAGAAATCCAAGAGCCAAAGAGATTAATTGACTCATCAAAAGTCATAAAACTAGTATGAAAAAGACACTTAAACACTTTCACCATTAATTTTCATATATGTGAATGGTGATCAAAATCAGTGTGACTTTTTAATTTAGAATGGTGAACTTAGAATCAGAGAAAATAGTTTTCACATTGAACAAGTGGTAACATAAGAAGTCACAAAAAAGAATCTGGAAGATTATCTTTGGAAAAGTGGAAATCAGTCACAACCCATTATTCCTTATGAGGCAGCAAGGTACAATGGTTAGAGAGATGGGTTCAGGATGACATGCTTCCAAATTCTACCTCTGAAGCTAGCCTGCAAGACTCGGGCAATTTTTTAAAACTCAACTACTGAGTAATGGGGGGATTATGATCTGTTTTATTGGAGATATCCTTTGACATATCTTGCATAATACTTGCATTACATATCATGTGGAATTGTTGCAGGAAAATCAGTTCATGAAATCTATGTAATAGAAATACAAGTTACATGTGTAAGCTTTGTTATAGTTAAACACTTAAATTTTATGAAGGAAATAAGCATATACACAGGAGAGTACAGGGGAATTTTTTTTCTCCTCTTAAAAGAACTCTATTTGTTTTGGCTTATGTTCAGATATGACTATTAGTAATGTTTCTGAATGAAACATTTGAGAGTTTGATTTTTCTTCAATGAGAATGAGAACCAAATAGCAAATTTGGCTTGTTAGAGTGTCATAATTCTATCTTCAAGAATCAGGTGAAGAATTTCTCTTCCTGAAAATATGATGTCATCAGATTGATTATTATTTTAGAATTCAAGATCTTTGCAAATATTTCACATGACATATGACTATCAACAAGCATATTCAAGTATACAATGCACAGTGATTTTAGTGAATCAATAGAGATATGACCTACACTGTTTGAAACCATACTTAAAATTAGAAAGACACAGGTTTCAATCCTACTTAAAACACATACCAGCTATTGATTCTGGAGAATTCATCTAACTTCTTTGAATCTCAGTTTCCTTAACTACCTACCCACCTATCTATCTATCTATCTATGTATCATATATCTATTTAGATAATAATAGAAAGTGCCAAATAAAATTGTTAAAAACATTAAAAAGATAACATGTAAAGCACTTTGTAGACATTCATAGATAGATTGACAGAAAGATACAGATAGATAGATCTTTAAAAGTCTGTAAAAATTTTTCATTACAACGAGAAAGAAATTCATGAAATGGGAAAGCTTGTGAAAAGTAATTTAGACATTCTATCCATCTGTACTGTGAAACTCTTATATTTTAATTTTAATATGTAGGAAATTGTTTCCTATAATGAGTCTGCAGAAACCTAGGTAGGAATCCCACCTCAGATACTTAGTAACTGCACTCCAAGGGAGACTTTACTTGAAGACTTCAAATCTCAGGTCTCCTTCTGCAAGGATGATATAAAGCAATATCACATATATATCTAGCCTTGAAGTAAAAAAGACCTTCATCCAAACCTTGCCTCTGATGCACGCTGGCTATGTGACCACAGGCAAGTCACTGAAACTCCTAGTAATAAAACTTCTAACACATTAAGTTGCAACTAATTGGCACTAATTGGCAACTATTGGCACATGGACCTATATTAATGGAGTGAGTTGCTATACCAGGGGTTCCCTATACTTATGATGGTCAGGATAAAAAAAATGGGGGTAGTATTTGTATTTCAAGCCTTATAGAGTTGAAAAATTTAAAGCACTATATTCATGAGTTAATAGTAATTATTGCTATTAGTAATAGTAATATTATTAACAAATAATTAATATAACTTGATATTTTCATAAATACTGCCTCTAAAAAGTCTTCAATGTAACATGTTAGCTTTAACTAATATTACAAATGCAAAATGATTAATATACTCTTGGGTTTATTGTGTCAGTTAGTTTACAAAACTCTTTTTCTTTGTTACTAGAAAGGATTCAAATCAAGAGGACATCTGGAAAAAGATTATTTGGATGTAAGAAATCTACATATCTATTTATCAATCCATTGCATGTGTGTTTATTTTAAATCAGATAAGTTTTTTAAAGGAGATATTACTTACCTCAGCTTTAAGAAAGGCTGGTAAAGTTTGGATACGTGGAAAGGAGGAGAGGTGATACTCCAAGATGAGGAACAGCATGAATTAAGATATAAAGTTGTGAATAAATGTGGTATGTGAGCAAATCAGGCTAACAAAATAGGCAAAATGTTTTTTTTTTAAAAGAAAAAAATCACATAATAGAACTCTTAAAAAGTAGAATTGGTCAAATGGAAAAGGAAGTGCAAAAACTCACTGAAGAAAATAATTCCTTAAAAATTAGAATGGGGTAAGTGGAAGCTAATGATTCAATGAGACATCAAGGAAAAATAAAACAACAAAATTTTTTTAAAAAGATGTGAAATATCTTGAAAAACGATTGAGCTGATAAATAAATTAAGAAGATAAAAGTTAAGAATTATTGGACTATATAAAAGCAATTAAAAAAAAAGCCTAGGCATCATATTTCAATAATTTATCAAGGAAAGCTGTCCTAACATTCTAGAACCAGATGGCAAAGTAAAAATTGAATGAATCTTCCAATCACCTCCTGAAAGAGATCTCAAAATGAAACCTCTCAGGAATATTATATCCAAATTCCAGACCTCACTGGTAAAGGAGAAAATATTACAAGAAACCAGAAAAATTAATTCAAATGTCATGGAGTCAGAGTCAGGATAACATAAGATTTCATAGTGTCTACATTAAATTATTGGAAGGTTTGGTATATGACATTCGAGAGGGCAAAGGAACTAAGATTACAACCAAGAATCACTATCCAGAAAAACTGAGTTTAATTCTTAAGGGAAAAATGGAAATTTAATTAAAGCATTCCCAATAAAAAGACAATAGCTGAATAATTTGATTTTCAAATACAAGACTCAAGAGAAGCATAAAAAGGTGAGCAAGAAAGGGAAATCATAAGCGACTTAATAAGGATTTTTACAAAAATATAAGCTGCGGAAGAAGAAATAGAATATTTTAATTATCTATCATAGAAAAAGAAATTGAACAAACCACCAGTGACCTTCTTAAGGGGGAAAAAATCATCATAATTAGATGCATTCACAAGTGATTCAAACATTTAAAGAACAATTAATTCCAATACTGTATAGACTATTTGGGGAAATTGGTGAAGGAGTCCTACCAAATTCCTTTTATGATACAAATATGGCAGTGATATCTAAACCAGGAAGAGCCAAAATAGAGAAAGAAAATTAGAAACCAATTTACCTAATAAATATAGATACAAGTATTTAAAATAAAATATCAGCAAAAGATTACAGCAACTTATCATGAGAATAATACACTTTGATCAGGTAGAATTTATACTGGAAATGGAGCTTTTCTTAAAAAGAAAAGCTATTTCTATCTAAAACCCTGAGGAGACATTATCTATGGTGGGAAAAAGCTAGAAACCTTTCCAACTAGATTAGGGGTGAATCAAGGATGTACATTATCCCTATTAGTATTCAATATTCAATAACCATAACAAAAAGAAAAGAGAAATAAATTGAAGGAGTTAGAACAGACAATAAAGAAATAAAACTATCACTCTTTGGAGATGGTATGATGATATACTTGGAGAATTCTAAAGAATCAACTAAAAAGCTAGTTGAAATAATGAACAACTTAGCAAAGTTGTGGAATGTAAAATAAATCCATATTAATCATCAGCATTTCTATATGTTACCAAAAGAGCAGAGCAGGAAGAGATAGAAAGAGAAATTCAATGTAGACAACATAATGTACTTGGGAGTCTACCTGCCAAGACAAACCCAGGAACTAAATAAACACAATTGTAGAACACTTCTCACACAAATAAAGTAAAAGCTAAACAATTGAAAACATATTAATTGCTCATGGGTAGGAATATACTAAGTATATAATACACAGTCATAAATGATCAGTTTGTGCTAATGTTTGATAAACTCAAAATTCAAACTTTTGGGACAAGAACTCACTATGTGTCAAAAACTGCTGGGAAAACTATAAACTAACATCTCATACCATATACCAAGATAAGGTCATAATAGGTACATGATCTACACATAAAGGGTGATACCATAAGGAAATTATGGGAACGTAGAATGGTCTATTCATTAGATCTATGGATAAGGGAAGAATTTATGAACAAACAAGAGATAGAAAGCATTATGGAATAGAATGTGGATAATTTTGATTACACTAAATTTAAAAGTTTTTCACAAACAAAACCAATGCAGCTACAGTAAAAGAAGAAAAAGGAAGAAGGAAGAAGGGAGAAGGAAGAAGAAGGGAGAGGGAAGAAGAAGGGAGAAGGAAGAAGAAAGGAGAAGGAGGAGGAGGAGAAGGAGGAGGGAGAGGAGGAAGAGGAGGAGGAAGAGGAAGAGGAAGAGGAAGAGGAGAAAAACTGGAGAAGGGGGATTTACAGCAAATTTCTCTGATAATGGTCTCATTTCTCAAAAATGCAGAGAACTAATTCAACTTTATAAGAATACAAGTCATTTTACAAATGATAAATGGCCAAAGACTATAGGCAGTGCACATGTATAAACTATATCAAATTTTTTGCCTTCTGTAGTAGCAAGCACCTTAGCATACCCAGGATAGCTGCTGTCACAGGTTCTTTGATGTGCTTTTCTAAAGGAAAGCAATTCAAAAAGGTTTAACAATCTTAATTTTAATCAAACAAACATATATCATTTAGCTAGTTCAGGGGAAAAAGTCAGAACCCTGAATTTCAGAGAATACAAACAGAAGTTACAAGCAGACAAAAATACAGACAGAGAAAATAACACAATTGTGCAGACAGTTCTAGTTGTCTGACCATTACATCCATATCTAGTTAGTCACCAGAGAGAGAAGCACCAACATCTAGGTTATTTTTATATATATATATATATAACAACACAACCTTCCTGACTCACTTGACTACAAAGTAACAAAAGTTTTGCCTTCCGGAAAAACAAGCCTCCCACCACACATGAGCACATGAGGCCTATTAGGGGGCAGAGTATATTTTCAAATCAGGAAAGGTTCTAAGATTCCACTTAGGCTTATTAAGGGGCAAGGAAGATCTTGAAATTCCAAATATCATTACACCTTCTCAATGAGTAAGGAGGGCACAGAGAGAATTTGGAGCTTAATTTTAAAAAAATAGTTAGATACTTTAAATTTATTTGTTAAATTGAAAAAATAAGTTAAATAAAAAAGTTAAAAGATAGCAAAAAATAAATATAAGCAAATGTAATGCAAGAAACCAGAGCTCTTAAAGGAAAAAAAAATAAAAAGAAAACCAAATCAGTGTTTGAGAATGTTAGCTGTTTATAGTCTCTGAATAGAGGATGAAAAACTAAAACATCAAAAAAAGAAATGCAGAAGGATAACATAAAAGAATAAAGCAAAATCCAAATTGGCACAATAATTGGAGGATATATAAATAAAAATATCTAACTTTGAAAACAAACTTTGATTTATATGAGTCTAATTGATCAACCAGAAAATTATTATGTAAAGATCTTGAAAACCACAATTCAAGGAATCATGAAACAAAATTTTATAGAAATACTCCAATTTGGTGGAGTCAAGATGGTGGTATAGAAGCAGGAGAACTTCATGGCTCCCACCATAAACACCTTTAATACCTATAAAATATGACTCTAAAAAAATTTTAGAGCTCCAGAACTCATAAAATGACAGAGAAACAAGGTTCCCTATGAAGGCAACCCGGCAGATGGACAGAAAGGGCTCATGGAAGTCAGAACTCTTGCACCAACAGCTTCCAAGAAAAATGTAAACTGTTATAGGCCCTAGAAGAGGTTAAGAAGGATTTTGAAAACCAAATAAGAGAAGTGGAGGAAAAATTTGGGAGAGAAATGAGAATGATGCAAGAAAATCATGAAAAGAGAGTCAACAACCTGACTGAAGGAAATACCTTAAAAAATAGACTAACTCAAATGCAAAAGAGGCCCAAAAAGCCAATGAGGAGAAGAATGCCTTAAAAAGTCAAATTTGTCAGATGGAAAAAGAGTCTCAAAAGCTTGCTGAAGAGAATAATTCCTTCAGAATTAGAGTGGAGCAAATGGAAGCAAATGACTTTATGAGAAATCAAGATACTATTAAACAGATCCAAACAAATGAAAAAATAGAACGCAATGTGAAATATCTCCTTGAAAAAAGCACTGACCTGAAAAATAGATCCAGGAGAGACAATTTAAAAATTATTGGGCTACCTGAA